>JANSVA010054486.1:0-12789 GCA_025504915.1 Erythroxylum reticulatum | reverse complement strand
GTATGTTGATTTAGTTAACTTTTTGGTTACTAATGAGTTACCCTCAGGTATGTCTAAATCCCAAAGAGATAAATTCCGTGATGATGCTAATTATTATTATTGGGATAATCCATATTTATGGAAGTTCTATGTTGATCAAGTTATTAGGAGATGTTTGCTACAAAATGAATTTCGTTCCATACTTGCTTTTTTTCATACTTATTCTTATGGTGGTCATTTTGGTGCCAAGGGTACAGCTTATAAGGTGCTTGAATGCGGGATTTTTTGCATTCCTTGTTTTAAGATACATTCCGCTTCTATAAATCACGTGAAAGATGTCAAAGAATTGGTAACATAACTCAGAGAGATTAGATGCCGCAAACTACTTTGACTTTTAGTGAGATATTTAATGTTTAAGGTATTGATTTCATAGGTCCTTTTCTCTCTTCTTATGGTTATCTTTATATCTTACTTGTTGTGGATTATGTATCTAAATGGATTGAGGCTATTCCTACTAGAATTAATGATGCTAAGTTGTTGTTGGATTTCTTAAGGCTAACATCTTTGACAGGTTTGGCATTCCCAAAGTAATAATCAGTGAGATCTAGTCTACCTTGGATAAGACAGTGCAACCTAATAGAAAGGATTGGAGTCTTAAATTGGGAGATGCATTGTGGGCTTATAAAACAGCTTACAAGACCCCTTTAGGAATGTCACCCTTTAGGATGGTTTATAGGAGAGTTTATCACCTTTCAATAGAAGAGCACAAAGCATTTTAGGCCATTAAGCAATGTAACTTGAACTATGATTGGGCTGGAAATTTTAGGAAACTACAATTGCAAGAGTTGGTGGAGATAAGGAATGATGCCTACCAGAACATGAGGATTTGCAAGAAGTCGAAGGTAGTCCATGACAAGATTATTTGTAAGAAGGAGTTTTATGTGGGTCAAAAAATTCTTCTCTACCAATCATGTCTTCGCCTCTTCCCAGGTAAACTTTGATCTTATTGGATTGGACCTTTTATTGTTACACACTGATCTGTGTCTTTTTACTTGCTGAGTGTTAATGTTTGTGGTACTTTTCATTCTTGATTTTGTAGTTTAGTTTAGTTTTTAGGCAACTTTGATGTTTTTTTTAGTGTGAAGGAGTAGGGGAGTAAGATGATAAAACTTGGTGAAATAAACAAGGAAAAATGTATCTGGTACGATCATGAGGGAGATTGGTACGAGCGCAAGTCACTACAGTGCGATTACAATATCAGGGTCTTCTGGAGGTAGCTTCGGGTGCGATCGCGAGACAGCATAGTGTGGTCGCAGTCAGGACTTTTGACCATAAGATAGGCTATTCATATATGGGTGTGATCGCAAGTGTCAGGGTGCGATCACAAGTGTTATGGTACGATTGCAATTCGCAACTTCAGGGGAAATTCCAACATTTCCTTACATGTTTAAAGCAATAGTGAACAGTTAAAAGCAATCGTCAATATGTGAGAACATAGGGGGAGCTGTTGCAATTCAGTGGAAGTGGACAATTATGGAAAAGGCAGAAAGTAATATTAAAAGAAGAGAGGTATGAAAAGATAGGGGGAAGAAAGGAACGAGGAAGCAGGAAGAAGATAGAGGAATAAGAGCTCTATGAATTTGAAATTTAGGGCATATGAACATTTGTTTTCTTTTCATCTAATTTCCAGTTCGTTTATGATATGCACCTTCTAGTTTCTTATTCAAAAATTGTTTCACCCTCTATGGTGAATCTTGTCTTCTAAACTTCTACTATGTATGGTTGTTGTTCTTATGAATAGTTTTTATTAGATATTTATGAGAGTTAAGTTCTTTTAGACAAATCATACAAATATAACTTCATGCTAAGAGATTAGTTCCTAAGTTTTATTCCTCAAAACTTATGCGGTTTATCTCTTCATTTATATTCAAATTGAGACATTTGCATTACAATAACATTGAGTAGATAATTCAAACTTGAGAGAGAAGAGTTACTTCTTAAGAAACTTGGGATAGTAGAATAATAGGATTCAAATTTATTTAGCAAGAGTTGAAACAATTTTTGGAACTTTTAATCTTGTGAATTTGTGAAAAGCAATTCCATTTCTTACACATTAGTTTTGTCTTGGAAATTTCAACATCGTTGATTTATTTATGTCCATCTCAAATTATAAATCTTTTCATTATTAACTTACACAATATGGAAAGAATTTAATTGGTGCTTAGTATAGATCCTTAAGGGAATGATAACCGTACTACAATAACCTGTACGCTTGCGGTTGGGATTCAAGTATGTTTCTATTTTATAACTCATCAAATTTTTTGTGCCATTATCAGGGATTTATTTATCATGATTTTTAATTTAATTATAGGTTAATTTAAGTACTTCATTTCTTTGCAAGTGTATGTCAAAGAGAAAATTGAAAAATTCTATGAAGCCTTTGGTTGAATTTCATAACGAAGTTACTCGTTTAGAAACATATTTATGTCAATCTACCAAAGACACATGTGCAATTGAAGCTGTACTTTCAGAGAATATCATGGAAGAGGAGCAGAGAACATTGATGGATGTAGTTAGGCCTAGATTTCAGTCAAATCAATAACGTTTGACAAGGCCTGCTGTGACAGCAAACAATTTTGAGATCAAATCAACTCTGTTACAATTACAAGCGATAATGCAGTTTTATGGGTTATCAAATGAATATCCAAATACCCATATCACAAAGTTCCTAGAAATTTGTGACACTTTCAAGTAGAATGGAGTAACAAATGACACAATTCAATTACGGTTATTTTCATTCACTCTAAAAGATAAAGGTAATATGTGGTTAAATTCTCTTCCATCAAACCATTAATACATGGACTGAGTTAGATTAAGCATTTTTGTCCAAATATTTCCCGCTAGCCAAAAAAAGCTAAGATCATTAAGGAAATCACCAACTTCCAGCAACAAGATGGTGAAACCCTGTATAAGGTGTGGGAAAGGTTCAAAGAGTTACAACGAAGTTTTCCTCACCCCAATTTTCTTCAGGAATTATTGTTACAAACCTTTTACAATGGAGTTAACACCACTACTCTTGGTACAATTGATGCAGTGGCAGGAGGATCTTTAATGAAGAAGAAAACTGATGTGGCCTATGATTTACTAGAAGAAATGGCAGCTACTAATGCATTATAGGCATCAAACAGATCTTGATCAATGATAAAAGAGCAGAAGGGGGTTTTGTCTCTAGATCTAATGACTGAATTACAGGCCGAAGTTGCAAAGCGTACAAAACATATTAGCAATTTCACTTCAAGTTCGTCAGTGGCATCAGTTCAAAGTGTATGTGAATTATGCAATCAACAGGGGCATTTCACCAATCAGTACCCAATAGTTGGTACGAGTAAGCAAATTCAATTTTGTGGGGAATAAATGTCCAGGGAACAACCCATTTTCAAATACTTACAATCCTGGATGGCGGAATCATCCCAACTTTTCATAGACTAATAATAACAACACAGTGGGAGAGCAAAGACAGCTTCAGCCTAGGAATCCATTCGAGGCTAAAATGGAGAAATTTATGGAGATGATTAGAACTAAGTTCAATCAATAAGATGAATCATAATAGAAGTTATAAGTGAAGGTTGATCAATTAGCGAAAAATCACTTTTCTTCAATTCACAATTTAAAGATCTAAGTGGGACAATTGGAAACTACTCTTGCTCAATAGAACCTTGGAGGTTTCCTGAGTACCACATAACCAAATCAAAAAGACTCTCTAAAAGCTATACAACTGAGGAGTGGTAAGGAGCTGGAAAATCAGGAAAAAAATAAAGGTCACGATCATGAGCTTGGAGGGTGTGATCGCGAGCCTATTCATGATAAATAAAGAGGATTGCAAAGCTTCTGTTATGATCGTGAGAAAGACGGGTGCGATTGCACTCTGGGAGTTAAGTTAGAACTAGAGAAACCCAGTCTCAAGTGCAATCGTAACAACAGAAGGTGCAATTGCGAGCACCATAATTCAGGTAAAAATAAGCAAGCTGAAGCAAGTAAGTATGTACTACCTATTCCTTTTCCTTAATAACTTAAGAAACACCAGTATGATAGTCATTTTGCTCCATTTCTTGAAAGTTAAAAAATTTACAAATTAATCTTTCTTTTGTGGAGGCATTGGAACATATACCCAAGTATGCTAAATTTCTGAAAGATATTCTAACTCATAAGAGGTCACTTATAATTAATAAGACTGTGCAGCTTCCAAAAAAATGTTGTTCAATTATTTCCAACGCTATTCCTTCGAAACTACAAAATCCTGGTAGTTTCACAATTCCTTGTGTAGTTGGTGATATACAATTTAACAAATGTTTGTGTGATTTGGTTGCAAGTATAAACTTGATGCCCCATTTAGTTTTTCAGAAATTCGGTCTTGGACAGGTTAAACTGACGTCGATGGTGCTACAACTAGTGGATCAATCAATTAAGAGGTCATTTGGAATTGTGGAAGATGTGCTCATTAAAGTGGACAAGTTTATAATTCCAGTGGATTCTGTGGTTTTGGATTTTGAGGCTGATTCAGAATTCCCCTTGATTTTGGGCTATCCATTCCTCTATATAGGTAAAGCTTTAGTAGATGTCTATAAAGGGAAACTTATATTGCGCATTGATGAGGAGAAAGTGGAGTTTTGTATAAAGACAGCCATGAAGCACCCCATGGATAATAAGATTTGTATAAAGGTTGATATTGTGGATGAATGTGTGTTAAGTATGGAGAAAAATAAGGAGAAAGAAGTGTCTTTTGATCCAGATGTAGAGTTTATTGGTTTAAAGTAAGGGTGAAAAAGAAAGAATAAAGAAGTTGTTGTGAGAAACAAATCTAGCTCCACCGTCCATTGTGAGTCCACCAGTTCTAGAGTTGAAACCATTTCCTAGTCATTTGAGGTATGTATTTCTAAGGAAGGGGGAAACCCTACCTATTACTGTTTCCAATAATTTGACAAATGAGCAGGAACAATGGTTGGTGGAGTTAGTGAGGAAGCATGTTAGAGTGATGGGGTGGCAAATTTTTGATCTAAGAGGAATTAGCCCCGACGTAGTGATACATAGAATTTACTTGGAGGAAGGAAGCAAGTCTGTAAGGGAACGACAGAGGTGATTAAATCCAATCATGAAGGAAGTCGTAAAGAAGGAGGTCATTAAATTACTGGATGCAGGCATTATCTATCCTATTTTAGATAGTGATTGGGTAAGTCTAATTCAATGTGTACAGAAAAACAGAGGTATGACCGTCATTAGAAATGAGGAAGGTAAGGTTATTCCTATAAGGATAGAACAAGGAAGAGAGTGTGCATTGATTTCAAGAAGTTGAATTTTGCTACGCGAAAAGATCATTTCCCATTACCATTTGTTGATCAAATCGTGGAGAAAGTATCAGGTCATACTTTTTATTATTTCTTAGACAGATATTCAAGTTATAATCAAATCTTTATCTATCCTTAGGATCAAGGGAAGATCACACTCACATGCCCTATGTAACATTTGTGTATAGAAGAATGCTTTTCGGGTTGTGTAATGCTCCAGCAACGTTTCAGCGGTGTAAGACCACAATTTTTGCTGATTTATCAGAGGATTTTATGGAAATATTTATAGATGATTTTTTCAATTTTTAGTGATTTGTTTGATGCATGTTTGAAGAATTTAGGGAAGGTACTTACGCGATGTGAAGAATCAAGTTTAGTTCTCAACTAGGAGAAATGCCACTTTATGGTAAGTGAGGGCATAGTACTCAGGTATAAAATTTCCAGCAGGGGAATTAAAGTTGATAGGGCTAAGATCGATGTGATAGCAAAGTTACCACCTCTTACAAATTTGAAAGGAGTTCATTTGTTCTTGGGACATGCCAGGTTCTATAGAAGATTTATTCAAGATTTTTCCATAATTGCTCGACCCTTAACTATTTTACTTGTGAAAGACACATCGTTTGATTTTAATGCTGAGTGTGTGCAGGCTTTGACTCTCTGAAGGCGGATCTCACTATAGCACCAGTTTTGGTAGCCCCCGATTTTTCATTACCATTCGAGGTGATGTGTGATGCAAGTGATCATGTTGTAGGATGTGTATAAGGACATCGAAGGGATAAGAAATTACATGCAGTCTATTATGCAAGCAAAACATTATTAGGAGCCAAATTGAACTACAAAACAACTGAGAAGGAGCTTTTGGCAGTGATTTTTGCATGTGAGAAATTTAGATCATACCTACTTGGAGCAAAAACAATAATCTTCTCAAATCATGCAACATTGAGGTATTTACTTAATAAGAAAGATGCAAATCCAAGATTAATTCGTTGGGTGTTGTTATTGCAGGAATTCGACATTAAAATTAAGGATAAAAAGGGAGTCAAAAATGTGATGGAAGATCACTTATCTCGAATCGAACAAGAGAATAATACAGATGATCTACCAATTTGAGAAGAATTTCCAAATGAGAAATTTTTCCTTATTCAGCAGTTGGAAACCCCATAGTTTGCTGACATAGTAAATTATGTGGTGAGCAGTATCATTCCTTCCGATTTCTCTTATCAATAATAGAAGAAGTTCTTAACATATATTAAGGATTAACATTGAGAAGAACCATATTTATTTAGAATTTATGCTGATGGATTAATTCAGAGATGTGTTCTAGAAGGTGAGATGCTCTTTGTGCTAACTCATTGTCATGATTCACTTTATGTAGGGAATTATAGGGGAAATAGAACTGTGAGTAGAATCTTGGAATGCAGATTTTACTAGCCAACGTTGAACCATGATACGAGGGAGTTTGCACAAAGATGTGATAGATGTCAAAGAATGGGAAATGTTTAAAAAAGGGACAAGATGCAAGAATCGAGCTTATTAGAGGCTGAGATATTTGATGTATAGGGAATCAATTTCATGGGACCGTTTCTTATCAAATGGAAACAAATACATATTGGTGGGAGTATACTATATCTCCAAGTGGCCGAAAGCTAGTGCTAACTCAAGTAATGATGGAAGGGTGGTGACAAAATTTTTAAAAGGGTTGTTCGTGAGGTTTGGAGTTTTACGTGTTTTAATCAGTGATGGTGATTCTCATTTCTGTAACTTAAATCTTGAAGTTTTGCTTAAACGATATAGTGTGCAACATAGGGTGGCAACACCCTATCATCCACAAACAAGTGGGCAAGTGGAAGTGGTCAATAGGGAGTTTAAATGGATTTTAGAGAAAACGGTGAATAGAGCAAGGAAAGATTAGACGATGAAGCTTGACGATGCTTTATATGCATATCGGACAACTATCAAGACATCGATTAGAACAACTCCCTATAGACTTGTTTATGGTAAGGCATGTCATTTGCCTGTGGAACTTGAACACAAAGCGTACTAGGCTCTCAAAACTCTTAATATGGATGGCAAGGTAGCAGGGAATAAAAGATTGTTGCAATTGCAAGAGTTGGAGGAGTTACGTTTCACAACTTATGAGAATGCCAAATTATTCAAAGAGCGGACCAAAAGATGGCAGGACCAGCATATTAAAGATAAGCATTGCAAAGAAGGAGATTTTGTTTTGTTATATAACTCTCGGTTAAGGTTATTTCCAGGAAAGCTGAGTTCAATATGGAGTGACCTTTCAAAGTCATCACAGTTTATGGGAATGAAGCTTTGGAACTTGACAATGCACGCGGTGAGAAGTTCAAGGTGAATGGGCAAAGATGTAAGCTTTATCTTAGAGGTCTTATTCATAGACCTAAGGAGGTAATGGCTTTTCAATTTAACATTTGAAAGATAGGCTTCAGTCATGCTAAAAGACCTTAAAATTAGCATGTGTGTGTGGTAGGAGTAAATAAAATACAAAGTTTTTTTGTTTGTTTGTTTGAGAAGTTGTTTTGTAAGAAACCCATGTGGTGGGATCACAAGTCACTGTAGTGCGATCGTGACTGTGGAATAATTCTTGGATGCTTCGATTGCAATTGTAGGCTTTTATCGTGCGATAGCGATAGAGAAGGATTTGTTAATACCATTCGAGTACGATCACAAATTTTTAAGGTGCGATTGCGACAGATGATGAATTGTGCATACCGTTCGGGTGCGATCGCACATCATTAGGATGCGATCATGGCTATGACATTATGCTAAAGATACAGCTAGGGTGCGATCACAAGCTAATCGCACTATACGAGGTATCATTTAAATTTTAAATTATTTCTCGATTCCCAACCTAAATTTACGAGTCTTTAACTACCTTCATGTCTCCTTTACCTATTTAAACTTGTTTTATGGGAGTTTTCTTATGTTATTCTACTCTTTAAACCCTAGTTTCGAAATTTTTGTGTAAAGAAAAGCAAGAGAACCATTCCCTTCAACATATCCTTCAACTAAATCACCTATTGAAGAGAATATCAAGAGGAAGGATGGTAGCATCAAAGTCTAAAGGGAAGGGAAAGGCAGTTAGATAGTTAATGTCAGATCTCTCGACGCAATATTCCACCCCTTTTCCATCTTCTCGCATGAGGAAGGGAAGAAGTATCAAAAGGTGAAAGGTAAAAAAATTATTGTTCCAAGGTACTTTGATTAGGAGAAGGTGATGCAGCTAGGTATGAAAGACAATCTTCTAGTTATGACCGACCGATTGGGACAGTTTTAGTTGATTATGGGAAAATGGGAGATTTATGAAGAGCTAGTACACGAATTTTATACCACTTTGGTAGTGGAAGGATCCAAATTCACAAAATTGAAGTTTAAGATGGACGAACAAGAATGGTGATGGATGCTTCAATGTTGGAAATTTTATTTGGGTTACCACAAGTTAGATAGATTAACCCAAATGGTGATTTTTCCCTGAGGGATTTCTAGAGAACAATTACTGGGGGTTCATCGCACTATTTAGTTCATAACACCCCAAACCTACTTATTCGGGATGCTTCATTGATCCTTCTTCACAAATTCATGGCGGTATCCATTTTCAATAAAGTAGAGAGTAATAAGGTATCAAGTTAGGAGCTATATGCTTTATGGTGTGCTTCAAACAACACACCCTATTGTACCTCCTTACACTTGTTGAAAGGATTTGCACAAATGGCACAGCCTTCAAGCACCAAGTTGGGATTGGGATACATTTTGAAAGCATTAGCTCGATTAGTGGGTATCGACCTTACAACGATGAAATGTCTTCCGACAAAAGTTTTCAACCCAAGGTACTTATATGTTTGTGGACTATTGAGCTTCGCGGGATGTAATTTGTGTCCTTATAATGAGAGAGCAACCATTAAACATCGAGGAACAAGGGTGTCATCATCTAGCGATGAAGAAGAAGAAAGCAGCAATTCACAACAACAAGAAGCACAATCTACAATTCCCACTGTTGATGCTGATACGATTTTGGAGATGCTTAACCATTGGGAAGCTGCCTTACTTGCCAATAGCAACAGGTTAATGGCAATTGAAAGAACAATGGTAGATATCTAAAAGCAATAGTGGTATCAAACAAAGAAGTTGAAGAAATTCTTTGATGCGTCAAATATGGAGGTGCCATCACCTACACCTTCACCACCAGGTTCTCCTATTCCTTAAAAGCCATTTAATTTTCTTTTTATGCACTTGTACATTGGTTATGTGTTTGTGATATTTTTGTTTATTGTTCTTTGCTAAGTTATGTGTTTATGACTAAGGTAATGATATGCCAAGAATTTTGAACTTAGCTTGACAGGTTGTTAACTTCATACAGGCCCTTTTTAATCATTAAAAATTTAGAAAATGTTACTAATGATCATTTGAGGACAGTGTGCATACTGGAACAGTTTTGGCGCTTTTGGCAAAATTATTTCTATTAAGTTCTTGCTTGTTAATTATGACTATTGATGTTTACTTGAATTTCAAACTTGAGGATGAAACAAAAGGGTGTGAATGTTAATGACAAAAAAAAATTCCAAATCCTTTCTTCACTGTGCTAAAGGTGCCCAAAACTGCCCTTGGACACATGAGCAATGCTAGTAGCCACTTGATGATGACAGTGAAGTAGATCTTGTGCATTTGAGTATGCGCCTCAGTTGCATTTGATTGGCAAACTTTTTATTTCGAGCAAGCTTTTAAGTTGTGTTCGAAATAAAGTTTCTTCATCCTCATTACATAGTTTTAACAATTGATAATGTTACAAATATGTTCTACAACGACTTGATTCTGAAAGTGACATTATTGGTGTTATTTACTGCTCTTGTATGCGTACTATTCCCAATTTGATTTAAGGGAGCTTTTCTGCATTTTTGTTAATTAAGGGGTTGTAGGAGGTTCACAGTCATGTCAAGATTGGTAAAATATTCTTTGGTATTAAGCTCCCTGAGTCATTGCTTGTGTTTACTTTCTTTTGTCATTTTGCGTCCTTGTAGACAAGCACAAGTATAGTGGTGAGTATTAATATGTGTGTTTTTACTTGCTGAGTGTTAATCTTTTTAGTTATGTTTGTGGTACTTTTCGTTCTTGATTTCGTAGTTTAGTTTAGCTTTGGGGCAAGTTTGATGTTTTGACGAGTGTGCAGGAAAAGGGAAGCAAGATGATAAAAGTTGGTGAAATAAATAAAGAAAAATGTATCTAGTGTGATCACGAAGGAGATTGGTGCGAGCGCAATCAAGGGGCGATCACAAGTCACTGTAGTACGATCGCAATATCAATGGGTCTTCTAGAGGTAGCTTCGGATGCGATCGCGAGTCAATATGGTGGAATCGTCCTTAGGATTTTTGACCACAAGATAGGCTATTCACATATGAGTGCGATCGCAAGTGTCAGGGTGCAATCGCAAGTGTCAGGGTGCGATCACAATTCATAACTTTATGGAAAATTCCAACATTTACTCACATTTTTAAAACCAATGGTGAACGGTTGAAAGCAATCCTCAATGTACGAGAATGTGGGGGAGCTGTTACAATTCAGTAGAAGTGGAGAATCATAGGAAAAGGCAGAAAGTAATATTAAAAGAAGAGAGGTATGAAAAGATAGGGGGAAGAAAGGAATGGGGAAGCAGGAAGAAGATAGAGGAATAGGAGCTCTGTGAAGTTTGTAATTCAGGGCATATGAACATTTGTTTTCTTTTCATTTAATTTCCAGTTTGTTTATGACGTGTGCCTTCCAGTTTCTTATTTAAAGATTGTTTCACCCTCTATAGTGAATCTTGTTTTCTAAACTTCTGCTATGTACGGTTGCTATTCTTATGAATTGTTTTTATTAGCTCTTAATGAGAATTGAGTTCTTTTAGACAAGTCATACAAATATAACTTGCATACTAAGAAATTAGTGTCTAAGTTTTATTCCTAAAAAGTTATGCAGTTCCTCTCTGTTTCATTTATATTCGAATTGAGAGATTTGCATTACGATAAAACAGAGTAGTTAATTTACACTTGAGAGAGAAGAGTTACTTCTTAAGAAAATTGAGGTAGTATAATAATAGGTTTCATATTTATTTATTAGGAGTTGAAACAATTTTTGGAACTTTTAATCTTGTGAATTTGTGAAAAGCAATTCCATTTCTTACAGATTAGTTTTGTTCTGGTAATTTCAACATCGTTGATTTATTTATATCCTTCTCAACTTCTAAATCTTTTTATTATTAACTTAAACAATTTGGAAAGAATTTAATTGGTGCTTAGTATAGATCCACGTGGGAACGATAATCATACTATAATAACTCGTACGATTGCGGTCGAGATTCGAGCGCGTTTCTATTTTATAAATCATCACACATGTTTTCGATTATGGTGCAGTTGAGGTTAAGAGCATAGATATAAGTAAGAGGTTCATAGTTAATGGCTTCTAGAGTTTTTACCAATAAATCACACTATAAGGCATTGCAGGCCGAGGGAGAGAATGTACCTTAGTTCAACCTTTTATAGAACCATGTACTAAAACAAATTCTTAATAAGGATAGGTGGTTTGGCTCTTATGACTCTATATATGTTATGCAAAAAAGCTGAAGAAGATAAGGAACACTTATTCTTTCAATGCAAATACTCAAAAGTTGTCTAGTAAAGAATTTTACATTTGATAGCTGATTATGTTCTTCTTGTGGTTAGTTCTCTTCTCTTAATTAGATCACTCATACTGCTAACCAAAATGTGTAAGATGGAGCTATGTATAAAACATCCTTTACAACAACTATTTACTCCCTATGGAAAGAAAGAAACAAGAGGATCTACAAGGTAAGGAAGTAATCAAACACCACTTAGCTAAAGACATCATCAATCATATTAGAGCCATTATGATAGCTAAATTTGATCAACATACACTATCTATACGAATGAAAATCAGATGGAATTTTTAACTCCTATTGTTATATTTCATATATTCATATAATATGTTATATTTTTTTGAAGTCATTGTAATGTTGAGATAGCTCTGTTATAGTTAATAATAATATTTATTTAATTTTTTTTAAAAAGGGGGATTTGCTGATCAAAAAGAAGTTAGAGAGAGTAATGGTAAATTAACATTGTCTTAAACAATTCCCATAGTCTTATACCTACTTTAGGGGAAATTGTTATTCTCGTCACTCTTGGATAGACATCCTGTAACACCCCATTACCCTAGGGTACGCATCAGGACGCCCGTAGGTCATTCCAATATATAGCCTAAGATAAGGGAGTGCTACGTGCAATCACTACAGAACTCCACATGGCATCACATACATGTAAATAATAAAAACTGTAACTGTAAATTACAAGATTTTTTTTCAAATCAAATTTCTCTTCTCATTACTCCAAAAACAACAGTTTATACATCAAATGTACAGTCTGTACATACAAACAATCCCAATACAGATACTATG
>JANSVA010054466.1:0-12789 GCA_025504915.1 Erythroxylum reticulatum | reverse complement strand
GCTCATACACAAATAAGCAAATATTCAAATATGCAAAGCATAAAATGTACTGAATTTTCTTAATATTCTAACCCCTACTATGGGGTGTTACATTAACTTTCTTAATGCCACTTTTCCATGTTGATTTTTTATATGTCAGGCTTCTTTCATTTTTGTTTTCCATTGAAAAAAAACATAGAAAAAGAAAAAGTTTTGATTATAAAAAATAAACATAACAAACGTAATTAATAAAAGTGAAATGATAATAATAAAAAGAAGGAAAACTTATCTATTAGGAGACACCATAATGTGAATTTTAAACTTGTGATTCATTTCTTCTTTTTTTGTTTTATGCTTGCTATCCTTATTCTTACTATCTTATCCTTAGTGCTATGGATGACATTTGAGTCCAAGCTTGACCCAGCCTACATTGGCTTTGGCCACTGAGCCCAAGACGCAACCAAATTACAACTTAAACGACATCATTTTGCTTTATATTGTTTTCTGGTCTCCCTAATTTGTTTCCAAAAAAGTAAACGAAGTTGTTTTTATTTAGAAGCAAAACGACATCGTTTGTGATAAGTTAATTTATTTTACACTATGTGTAAAATGATGTCATTTAGTCTAGGTTTAACATTTCCATCTACCTCTACCCTCCTCTGTCTTCCTTCCTAAACTAGTTTCCCTACGTCCCTACACCCTACTTCTTCATTCTCCCTCTCTCTCTCTCTCTCTCTCAGACTAGACTTCACTTCACTACTACCCACCCATTTTCCATGTCTCCCCTCTAGTTGCCCCTTCACCGCACCGTCTTGGAGGTGTTTTATGGACTTACAAAGTCACATTCACAAGCATGTATGTGACTATAAGTTTAAAGAACTTAAGTGGTCAAATACACTCTCATGTATCTAATTGTATAAGTATGATTAAGTGACATAAATGGTCACATACACGTTTATATGTGTGGCTATGTAAGCATGAAAAAAATTTACAGTGACTTACACGGTCACATACATGCCCATGTATGTGACCATGTAAGTCTGTAAAAACATATACATGCTCGTATGTATTGTGTGTCATGATATTAGTGATTTATATGGTCATATACACGGGCATGTATATAACTATATAAATCATTAATAAATGATAATTGGTAAACTTTAAATCTATGATTATGATTTATGTTTTTTTATTCTCTCCTATATTTATGAATTGTCAATTATGACTATGAATAATGTATATGTTTATATGTTGATTGTTTTAGATAGATGAGCATATTTCTTCAGTAAAGAATTGTAATGCAATACTGGAGACAGAAGTAGAAACTTCTAATCATGTACCAAGTGAAGATAGAAGTCCAGGTCAATTGAAAAGCGAAGTTTGGAATCACTTCAGTAATGCTAGATCAATGGATAAAGTAGAAAAAGGCAATTGTAAGTACTGTCAGAAGATGTTAGCCAGGAGTTACAAAGGTAAAACCTCCCATTTAAAGAGACATGGATTCGTGTAGTATAAAAAAGATTGTATTAAGAGGTCAAACATTTTTGACCGCTAACCTTATGAAAGGGAAGAATGAATGGACTGCAACATTTTATGACAATAACATATAAAGTTTTTTTATTGTTTCTATAGTAATTGGTGATGAATATATACTATCTATAGCTAATACCAAAAGATTTAAGATGTTTTGCAACTTACTGTAATTGACCTTCAACGTTCTAACTCGCAGTACATTAAAGAAGGACATTATAAAGATATATAAGGATAAGAAAAAAGATATTTTAAGAATATTGTCAAGTATTGAAGAACATATTGCCATTATAACAAACATGTAGAAAACTAATAATTAAATGAAGGGTTATATGGTAGTGACAACACATTGTGTTAATAATGACTAAACTTTACATAATAAACTTTTAAGGTAATTTATATATTTTTATCATTTACTTTTTCATTATGTTATGATTGATGTTAGTCATATTTGTACATGGTAGGTTTATTTATGTGTCGACACTACATACAAGCAAAAGGTTAGCAACTATATTGGGAGATTTTTTATTTAATGTAATATCAAACCAAAATCTTCTTCCATAATATTGGAAAATTGTAGTTTGAATGATACTATGATTAAAAAGATAGAGAACAAGATACAGGTTGGGAGTGGAAGGTTATTCTATATGTGTTGTTTTGCTTATATTTTGAATTTGATTATGAAGGATGTGTTATATATGATAAAGGAAGTAATAGATTTGATTCAAAATAGTATAGTTGGAGTGCAACACCTAAAAGAGTTGAACTGCATAATAACTATGCATTTTGAGGATGAAGAAATTGGTTTTGGATTGTCCAACCAGATGGAACTTGACTTTAAGATGTTTAAGGCAACAATCTAGTATATTGATGCGTTTATAATACTGAGATAAAGAGATTCTCAACACACTTGCATACCTACATAAGACTAATGGAAGTTGGCTAAGGAACTTTGTACAAAGTTGGAATTACTTGAAACTGCTACTAAATTGTTCTTATGAACAAAATATCTAACTTTGAATTATTGCTTTAGCACTATTTGTAAGATAAAGAAATCTTTATCTAATTAGATGTTTGATTCTAATTAATTTATTTAAGTTATGACAAAACAGATGATGGAAAAGCTAAATTCTTATTGGTATATGGTTAGACATATTATTGCAGTCTTATTTATGTTGGACCTGAGATATAAGACAAAGAGGGTTAATTTTATACATAATGTGTTGTATGGTGATCGACCTCAAGAGCATGTAGATGTCAATAATCAATTTTGGTATAATTTTTCTAATGATTATTAACTCAGAATGGACAAAATTTAGGATTGAGATCGCATTAGTTTAGGTTATTCAGCTTCAATTTTAGTTTCAGGTTCAGGCTCATCTTTTAAGAGGAGTTTGTTACTTTCACTTACAAAATTCATGAAAGAAAGGAAAAGGTTAGGACTTCGTACAATATGATAGAGTATAAATATTGGACGAAAGATTGTGTAGTCGAAGTGAAAAGTGTGTAGTTTGATGTATTATTATCGTGGGAGAGTTGTGGAAATGATTTTTGCTCATGCAAGTAGTTGTAAGAGATCTATTAGCAATTCGATCATCTACTGTTACTTTGGAGTATATTTTTAGGGATAAGGCTGCATACTATCAGACCTCCTCAGACCCCGCTTTATTGCGGGACTTTGGACTGGATGTGATGATGATGATAATTTTAATAGAGTTATTAGTCCTCATCGTGCTCGACTTTATCCTTATACTATGGAAGCCTTTATATGTGCTTGAAGTTGGTTAGATGATAAAGATATTAAGGGTAAACTATTTTCTTTTTGATAAATCAATTTCATCTATTTTTTATATTATCTTACCTTATATTGTTTTCTAAATTTTTATATTCATACGACCACTAATCATACATATACTCATCAATTATTATCTTGGTAAAATATTTGATGATGAAGGCATATTTAATTATTACCATATGTTTAATATTCCTTTAATTTTAATATTAAAATATTAAATAAAATGTTTCTACATACAAAAGTTGTGATACAAACTATTGACGATCTTGACTACAACGATTAGCTCCTCCTATAGTCTCCACTCTCTGCAGTCTCCAGTCTCCACTCTCAGTCTCTCACAATCTCAGACTCCCAATCTAGAACATTATTTCATGATTTATCTTGAATTTTTGTAAATTGTATCATTTGAACATTTTAGATAATTATTTTTGTAAATTATGTCGTCAATTAATGATTTTTATTCTTATCATCAATTAATTGAACTAATCACTTTAATTATAATCTTTTTCTTCTATTTCCTATAATCTTATCCTCCTTCATTAAAAAATTTGGTTTCATCTTATTTATTTCACTCATATATGGAAGTTTTATATATTCATTTATTATAAAATCTTAATTTTTTTAATCAATTGAAATTTGTAACTTCAATTAATTAAATTCATCACTTTAATTATAATCTTTTTCTTTCATTCACATAGTCCCATCATCCTTCATTAATGAATTTGATTTCATCTTATTCATTTTATATATATATGTATGTCTCATATACTCATTCATTACAAAATCTCAATTTTTCAATCAATTGAAAATTATAACTTTAATTAATTGATTGTATTACTTTAAATTTTTAATTAAATAAATTTCTATTAAAATTTAGAAAATAAAAGGTTAGGCTAGCCCAAACCCCATCAAGCTTCGAGCCTAATTAGCTCGATCAGGCCAGATCGAGTTAGGTTCTAGGCCTATATCCCAAATCCCGATCAGGCTTTAGACTCCCAAGCTTGGCTTAATCCACCGCCATCCCTACATAATGTTTCATGGAAACAATAAGTAAGTACTTTTAACTAATGATCCTATTTCATGTTCTTGCTATACTTTTTCTTACTATTTTATCCTTAATGCTTAATATAACCAATAAGCATGTAAGACCAATGGTTCGCTCAGGTAGTTTTGGTAAATTCTTGCCCATTAAAAAAACACCATTAAATTGACAATATACCATGTAATAAAAATAGCATTCTCTTGTATAACACTTATTCGATACAACAATTTTAAGGCTTTGACCTGTAATAATGTTGGGACTCTACCCTCGCGAGTCACAGGCCCGATGTCTTAAGTGACATCTGAACGCGTATCCCACAAGGGTGGCGTGCCCACACCAGTCAAACATAAAAAACAAACTCATTTCCCCTAATTCAAAACATATTTTTGGAAAATCTCAAAATGGAATTACAATTTGACTTCTTCAGAACATTTGTTCCCCATTGTCCTAAGTTTCTAAAGACACCAAAATCATTCAACTTGGTTCAGAAATCTAAAAGTTATACCCTAAACATTTTCGGGCTGTTATTAAATTGAAACAATACATTATACTCAACTTCCATCCAAAAATTTAAAGTCTTAGAGACTGAATTAAAATTCCATTTCTTTAGAGGATTTGTAGCTTTATGTGTCTAGTTTATTTTGAAATAAGAATCATCTCATTTAGATCTTTACCGATCAAGATATATTAAAATACTGAAGTATGCTCATAACCTATTCATGCTCTCCTAACCAATCCCTCACTTTCTTTTCATCAATCTTTTTCAAATAAAGACCAAAGGCTATCAATTTTTATGGAGAGATACAAAAATACACTATGAATCTATTGGTTTAAGAATCATTACATTTGGAAGTCAAATGATGAAGTTATGGCTAAAAGAATTATACATGATTATGTCCTCAATCATATTGTACCTACCTTGGGACAATTGGCATAACTTTCACTAGAGATATCAGATTGTGGTTGTTTTAGGGTGATTTCGAAGAGGACTTCAAGATCTATAACTTTTTTTGAAGACCTTGAAGAGATATTTTGCCAATCTAGAGAGTCAAAATCTCAAATTTACAAAAGTATAGATAGATCAGACGAAGTGATTCAGTATAAGATGAATTAGACGAAGGGATTCAGTCTAAGATGAATCAGATGAAAAGATTCAGTGTAAGATGAATCAGAAGAAGGTATTCAGTCTAAGCTAAATTGGACGAAGGGATTCAATCTAAGGTGAATCAAACGAAGGGATTTAGTCTAAGGTGAATCAGACGAAGTGATTCAGTCTAAGATGAATCAGACAAAGGGATTTCTACAGGGTCTTCCTCACATCACCAAAAGTTCTAAATCACTAACTACACTCTCCAAAGCATCTCTAATGGTTCCTACATCTATTCTAACATCACTTTCACTCATAATCTTCCCAAACTCACTTCTTCTAATGCAATATCACTCTTTAAACATTTAATTACCAATTTGATTTCATTTAACTGTCAAACTCAGCTCATTTGACTCGTCACATTCAACTACATCTCATAATTCATAATGCCTATTTTTCTTGTCTATAACATCTCACTTATATATGTATTTATATATATGTATCAATAATTCATATTCAAAAATCATCATCTCAAGTTGATAACTTCTTCAAATATACTTAATTCTAACTCAGCATCATCCATACACAATTCATATTTCATTAACAACAAAAATAGGAGTTTACAAAACTTTAATGACATTCCAATCCACATTATATCATCGGTATCAAAATACAAAATACAAAAGATACCAAACCTAATAATTCTCGAAAGACGTCTAAAGTCTTGCTTTTACAAAATCTAACTTAACTTATAAAAACATTGCAAAAATATAATGATGCCTCGACTCTTGGTTACTCGATCTCATTTTCTTCACTTGAAGATGGGACAAAAAGGGGGTGAGCTTGAAAGCTCATAGGTAACAGTTTATAACGGAAAAATAAGCAAAACCTTTGAAAACATTCACTTGTCATAGAAAATTTTCATTGAGTTCATAAAACACATGGTTCTTAAGTTTTCAACCAAATTCACAATAAGACAAATCAGGTATGCATCAATATTGTCAATATATCATAAGCACATAAGCACATCAAAATAGTTTGGGAGGTCTATAAATAGAACGAACTAACACATTCCCATATAATGGTCCTGTGTAGTTATGAACAAAACAAACTAACACAATCCCACAAAATGGTTTTGTGTAGTCATAAATATGAGGGAGTCCTTGAAGGAGCTTCATGCCACTAGCGGGCAGGCGGAAGAGGCCTTTAGTCAAAGTGCAATTGACATACAAAATGGACCAAACCAAACCCACATAACATGTATTTCATAACTTGTAAACTTGTTGCTCAAAATGGCACATTCTTGAAATCATGATTTTTGATAAACATAATATCTTTTAAAAATCATTTTCATATTCTTTCCAAACTCATTTCCATTGTTTTCAAAGTCTTTTCATAATCATCAACACAATTCATATATCACACATATAGCAATTTTTCAATTCGTTCAAGAAGCAATAAATGCAACATTTATGATACAATTGAAATCATTAAACTTCCTTGATTCAAAGAAAACATTTGTGGCTTATTTACTCTATTATAAACATGTACCCACTTTGAATTCCTTACTTAAATACTTGCTCAAAATACCTCTCCTCTTACTCCTCTTGCCTTTCTTGATTTCTTTAATCAATGGCAAAGCCCCATTCAATAGGAATCCAATTGAAAATCCTACAATTTAAAATCAATAAAATTGATTCTAGATTACTTAAACCCATGCATTTTCTAAACTTTATAAACTAAAACCCTTCCAAAAATCCAAAAGATTCAAAATGATCTTACCTTAATTCTTCACCAAATGAAGAGCTTCTTGGCTCTAATGAAAGCTCTTCTCTTCCTTTACCTTTTTCTCTTCTTGAACCACCTTAAAATCTCTCTGAAGGCTAAGAAAAATTGAAACCTAGCATATTTTCTCTTCTTCTCTCTCTTCTCCACCGAAACTCTCTTCTCCTCTCTTTGTTTTCATATTTCTTTTCTTTCTCACTCTCAAATCACGTTTTTCCCTTCTTAAAAGACCAAGACAACATTTCTTTTTCCATTTCTACCCTTAATGAGTGTGCAAAGTCCATTTTGCCCTTTCTTATAAGCCTTATGTCTTTTATGCTTAAGTGTCTTGCCAAAAATACCCTTAAACATTCTCATAACCTTAACATTTTAATTCCACTAACCCATGCAATAATCCTACTAACTTTGACATAATTAAATAATTCTGAAATGATTAATCTATCAAAATGCTTAATAAAAATAATTCGGGAGCCAACAAATAACCAAACATTTTAAAGTGAATATCATGCAGGAAGAAATATTAAATCAACACAAACATATGGCGTTAGGAAAGCTAGTTAGAACTACTTCAATTTAATATATGGATATAGTAGACTTTTAAAATGAAATTATCTTAAGATTTTAATAAGAAACTAGAAATTCTAAAAGTCATCCTAAGCTCAAGAAGAAATAACCTAAGATCTTGCAATTGGTTGAGGTAGATAAGGAACTCCTTGAGCAACTAAATAGTGATATTGTTGAAAATTAAACCTATAAGTATATACCTTTACTTTCATGTAAGTATATTAATCTTTATGGCTATCATTGCATAAATTATCTTTTATAGCTTTGAAGTATATAAATAATCTAGGTACAAATAGAACAAGAGTTTAACTAAAACTAAACTAAGATACACAAGTGATAGATGTAAACCAAGTCATATTAGTAATCTTTTATTAGTTTGAGTAACTAGAAGATTCGTTGCTCGGCAAAATTTGATGGATCACCTCATCCTGTCTCTTTAGTGATCTTAGAGACTATTGGTTCTATCTCTTATGTTTACAAGATTCTCTTTCTTTATCCATTTCATGTAAACAGTTGTAAGATGTAATGGAGACTATTGAAAGGTACGTTTAGCCTCCCAAAATTTCCCTAATGCGTTGGTGTAAGCCCTCCCTCAAATTTCTAAAGTTAAATAGCAATGGTGCTTAGAGAGGGAACCAAGGGATAGGTGGAGGTGGCGGGATTGTTTGAGATGAGTTGGGAAGGTGTGTATTGGCATTTGTGTTCCTTATGCAACATGTTATAAGCATAGAAGTAGAAACACAATCTGTTTTGCAAATATTGAAGCTTTGTGTGGAATTATTACCCAATTCTTGAGTAATAGTTAAGTTAGACTCCAAAGTTTTGGTTGATATGTTCCTTGGTAGAGTTCAGATTCGATAGAAGCTGGCAGATTAGTTAGTTGAGCTATTGAGGTTCTCTTTTGTAGATAGTTTTCTTCATTATTATAGAAAGGCAAATCAAGCAATAGATTTTTTGGCAATTTTGTGACATTCGTTGGAGGGTTTGACCACCTAAAGTACTCAATCATTGATACCTTATACCTTGAGGGGTATATTGACTTTAGATAGGTCAAGCTTGCCTTCATTAAGAGTAAAAACTGTTTAAATGTAATAGATAATAATAATTTTTAATTTGTTTCACGTCTTTGATGGTTGACATCTAGTGTTAGATTGTTAATGCCAACTTTATTTGTTTCAGGCAGGTCAAGTTTATGCCCCCTACTCTGTACTTTTCTCTTTTCTTATTAATAAAATAGGGTATACATGCCCTCCAAGGTGCCACCTCTAGTTTCAAAAAAAGTCAAATTAGTAATTTTGTTAGAAATAAAAGTAGCCTAATAGAGGCCAATAATAGAAGAAGTTAAAAGCTAAGATCAGATGATTACAAGCTAGTGAACTCTAAGAGTGTAATTAAATTGTGACTCATGATTGGGGAGTATTATAGGTAAGAATTATCTATCCAATAATTTGTAGTGTGGTCACAGTAAAGGTTTGAATATACTAACTTATGCCTTAAAAGATCCTAACATTGCTTACTATACATAGGGCATAAACTCTATAACTAATGGCAAGCTTGAAAGTAAATAAATCACCTTTATTAGTGAATCTAACTTGCTCTGCCCATGAGATGAAATGAGACCAAAAGGCTTTTACTAAAAGGGAGCCTAGAAAATGAGAAGAGAATGGCATCAAAATTTAAAGGGGAAAAATATATAGAGCTAATGGTAAATACTTTTAGAAGATTGATTACAAAGTTTACATATCATATTGGTATGGATTCTTTTTAGTCTATCTATGGTAACTAGGCTATTCTTGTTTATTGACTAAAGGATGAATGAAACTTTGGGACATTTATTTAGAAATTATATCAACTTCTACAAGGTAACTTCTAGGCTAGGGGGCTTAATAAGACTTAAGTAAGATTTATTGGTCAATATTTTGGAGCTGTGACACCTCCATTCAAGTTTATCAACCATATTCATATTGGGAATATAATTGGGATTATTATTTATTATAACAGCAAAACCTCTGTAGCTATAACATTAACACCATTCTCCATTATTGATAACTTTATTAACTTTGGCACTTAGAGGAATTAGAGGCTTAAAGTTCTCCAAACTTAATAGATTATGTAAGGGCCTAAATCATTTTAGTCATCAAACTAGAAGCAAGCTACATCCACATTCCCAATTTTGAATTTGATTTTTGATTTAGGACACCCCTCATCTTAAGTATTTAGTTCATGGATCAAGAGTTAGAATGTTTCATTTTGATGAATCATAATCTTTAGATTTTAATGATATAAGTACAAATCTATTTCACCCAAATTAGTTAGAATCAATGAAGAACTCCCAACTTTTCTTTGCTGAATACATTTTATTGGTTCTTCTAATCAAGGTAATCCTAAAATCTCCTTCTTCTTTAGATATGTAACCTTTACCCATCTTACTTTTAATTAAAATTGAATGAACATCACTAGTCTATAGAAAACTCTTTAGAATTCTCTCAATATCCCTTATTAGCTTTTGAGGAAAGAAAAGCTAGATTCTTCTAGCATATGATAGGAAAATATTGTTCCATTGATTGATTTTTCTCTTAAATGCATCAAAAAAAGCGTTAGAAAACTTTAAAGGAGACACTTTTATTTATGATCGGTATGTCCAAGTATTTAAATGGCAAGTTTTATTAGTTAAGTCCAGAGAGAGATGAAAATAAATTAACTTGATATAAGGAATCATTAAAGACATATAAGTAGCTCTTATATTTTTTTTTATTGATTGGCTATATATAGAACTAAAGAAATCTAAGGAGCCCACAAGGATCTGAACTGAGTTAGGGTCTGCATTATTAAATAATAGATGATCATCAAAAAAAGATAAACAAAACAACTTTAGTTTCTTACATTTGGGATCAAATTTGAAACACTACCTTTAATCAATCTTGAAGGAGATTAGTCTTGTAAGCACCTCTATGAAAATTATGAAAAGATAAGGAGAGATAAGATCTCCTTATATAAGGTCCTTGGTTCCATTAAATTAGTAAGTAAGATCACCACTAACTAAGACTGACAATAAAGTGGTGCAAATATAACTTTTAATTAAAAAGATGAATATATTGAGAAACTCAAAATCCACAAGTGAATCCAAAATGGTCCAACTAACTGAGTCAAATACTTTGTTGAAATTAATCTTTATAGAGAAACTCTTCAACATGTTTTGCTTTGATAATTCTTTGAGAGTTCTTCACCTAGAGTTAGATTGTTGCTAATGTTTCTACCATTAATTAAAGATGTTTAGTTCACATTAATGAAACTCCCTATAACTTCTTCATGTCTATTAGCTAGCATTTTAGAAATGATCTTACAAATGACATTGTAGTAGGAGATTGGTCAATAATCACTTAAGGAACAAGATAAGGGTAAGGGTTATAAACGTTTTATTTAATTTCTTGATCATGACGCTAGAAGAGAAGAACTCTAGGATAGTTTTGGTAAGCAAAACCTATCAAATGCCAAGTTTTTTTGAAGAAACAGGCATTAAAGCCATATAAAACATAAGCATTATCAGGGTTAAGGTTGAATAAAGCTTATTTGACATCCAAAACATAAAATGTTAGCGAAGAATTCTTTTTAAGATAGGGAAATGGATTCTAAGATAAAAATCACAAGTTTATATAGGGTCTTGAGGAAGAAGGTTAGCTTGAGATTTAATGGTGTGCAAGTCTTCTCCATCTTTAAAGATAATACCTTCAGAATTCTTGATCCCATTATAACATAATTTCTTAAGCTCCACTTTCATTTTTTGAAGCTTTCTCAAAAGCCTAAGCCTTTTTTAATAGCTTCCATAAAGCGTTCAGTGTAGATAAGAAGTTATTGATTGATTATATTAAATGGGGATCTATAAGATTCAAACATAGTTCCCATTACCACCTTAGTTGGACAATGATCAGATTAAAGAGGGTGTGAAAGTTACCATGTCAAACTTGTACTTTGAGAGCCATAAAGGGTTAATTAAGGTATGCTCAAGCTTTTTTTTAATCAACTAGTTATTCATCTGTCTGTCGCTCTAAGTATAAAGAATTCTATCAAATTTGAGATCAAAAAGTTGATCTATGCATAAATAGTTGAGGAAGTTTGCATTTTTGAAACTATTATTCAATCTTTCTCCTTTTGCCTCTTGCAAAAATAAATTATAATTGAAACATCATAATGCTAACCAAGGCTATCTAATGGAGAGTTGTATTGATTTCATCTCATCCCTTGAAATTCACAGTTCACTACATAAGCAAAAGTAATCTCAATAATTTTTAGCTTTAGCACAAACTACAAGATGAATAAATTGACCAGAGATTATTTATTATAGCGTTGTGGCTTTATTTTTATCATAACATACTATAGTCTTTCCATTATAACATGAATGATGTTTAGAAATCACCTCTCATTCCTTGCCTAAAATCCACTTGTATTATTAAAGATTGCTTGATTTGACTTTTGTCTCTAAAAGCCCTATAATGAAAAAAAATTAACCTAGATAATCTTTGATCATCTATTTTTTCTTACGCCAATTCATACCCCTACATGTAATAATAATGGAGATGAGGATAAGGCTTGAGGCCCTTTTCCATTCACCTTAACAACTTTGATAGGTGAACCACTACCATGATTTCTAATTTCCTTACGAATGGAATCTCGAGTAACTTATGACATCTTGGCATTTCCTTCTAACTCATTAGTTAACTTAAGCTGAATTGAAACAATATTTAGTTCTACAAGTGTACTGTCTAAGCCATAAGTTGATTTAAAGTCCTCTTGGATTGAGGAAGCAACTATAAGCTCTCTCTCCCTCATCAAAAAGATAATAAATTGTTTATTGGATCTAACCACTAAATGGGGTCGAGTATGAATATTAAGAAGCACTACAACAAAAATGACATACAATAACACTAGACACTAACACTTTTGACAATATGTTATAAAATACCTATCTACGGTAACATTATATCTTAAAATGTTATGATTCTTAATTTG
>JANSVA010054436.1:0-12790 GCA_025504915.1 Erythroxylum reticulatum | reverse complement strand
TTCTTAACCAATTCTATAAATTTTATTATTATCAAAACATAGAAGGATTTAATTTTTCAACCTCCATTGGTCCAACACTTCGTAAGGATCTTATAGCTTACATTACGTAAGCTAATAGGGAGAAAGTGGATCATAGAAGCAGGTTGGCTCTCCTTCAGAATCAAGGCTACCATAGTATCAGTAAGATTATTTGGACAAACACCAGTGGAAAAAGCATCTCGCACCATGTTGAAAACACAATCTCCAACAAGTTGCCAGTACTTTTTATAAAAAACTAGTTGAAAACCATCAAGACCAGGAGCTTTATAAGGCTTCATAGATTAAACAGTAGCAAAAAACTCTTCTTTAGTAATAGGTTTCAAAAGAGTAAAGCCATCCTCCCTAGATATCTTAGGAAGATTAAGAATATGGGGGAAAGGCATAGAAATATCATTAGTAGAGCAAAATAACTCTTGAAAAAAAGTCAATACCTTATCTTTAAGGGTCGTCTCCTCTGTAATCCAGGACCCATCGGAAGCCTGAAGGCGCTCAATCTGGTTTCTTTTCTGACGAGAGATAGTCATGGCATGAAAGAAGCTCACATTTCGATCCCCAAACTACAGCCATTGAACCTAAGACTTTTGATACCCAAAAATCTCCTCCTTCCCGATAATATCATTATACTCAGAAATAAGATCATGCTCCAAAGAGATGAGTTCATTTGTTTGGTTAAACGTCAAGATATTCTCAACTCCCTCAAGTCTTGATAGTACTCACCTCTTTCATTAGAAAATATTCCCAAAAGTCTCCCTATTAAACTTTAGAGTAGCTTCTTTGACATTACCAAGTGCCTCATTGAGGGAAGAATGATTTTGGTTACAAGCACCTTGAAGGACAAAGAAAAAGTCCTTATGAAGAGTCCAAGCATCCCGAAAATGGAAGGGTCGAGAACTCACAGGGGGAATAAAACCATACAACTTCAAAAGAACTGGATTATGGTCAGAATGGGTGCAAGGTAAGTGATGCACGGAAGCTTCCAGGAATATAAATCTCCAAGCATCATTGCAAAGAGCCCTGTCAAGGTGTATAAAAGTTTAAAAAGCACCATTACTACGCTTACGATAGGTAAAAGGCGAACCCTTAAAGCCAAGATCCATAAGGTTACAATCACCCCAATTTTTCCTGAAACATACTGCTTTGCTCAAAGAAAAACTCCCAACTCGCTTCTCATTAGGTGCTGCATAATCATTAAAATCTCTTATAAGAACCCATGAGAGAGTGATAATATTACAAAGACGAGTCATCTCCCTCCAAAAACAGATAAGCCCTGGTGCCTGAGGGCTAGCATACACCGCTGTAAAGAACCACACCTGTTGGCGAGCATCACATACAAGGAAGTTGATGAATTGTTTGTGGGAAACCAGAACCTCAAGTTGAATATTAGAAGAATTCCATAAGCACCAAATTCCCCCAGAGTATCCAGACCCTGGTAATATTCTCAAAACCAAGAGATTGAGAAATCCTGTCAACCCTCCCTCCTAAAATATTGGGTTCCATAATGATTAACACATCTACATTACTAGTTCTCTTTAATTCTTTCATACAAGCAGCAAAACCTAAATGAGCCGCTCCCCAGTAGTTCCAAGATAAAATGTTTAAGCTATTAAACATTAAATAATATCATGAATAAAAAGAGCAATCAACTATCAAGCAAAACTCCCTGGCACCAAATCAACATCCACACATGCATCAGTAGGACGAAACTCAGATGTATCATTCTGTATGGGGACCATAGACTCAAAAGAAGAATTTATCTCAGTAACCTATAATTTTTGTTGTCCATGGTACGGAGGTTCGTGACTTTGTACAACAAAAACTCGATCACTACTCGAGCCATTATAAATAATTGTAGTGGAATTTGGTGGTGAAGAAGACCTTTGGAAGGCCTGACGAAATTGTGTAGCAACATTTTGAAGTAGATTAGGCTCTGGAGGTAAAATCTGCTGTGTGACCCGAGCATTATGCCTAGTGGGATGTCTAATGGGACCAGAGAGTGGACTAGCTTCTCCTTCATTCACAACAATAGGCTCCTTATTCTTCGCTCGTGAAAGAGAACCAATAGGGCTTTTTGGCCTATTATTCACGGTCTGTTTCCTATCTTGTATTCCTGGGCCCTTAAGACCACTCCTGCCACCAACCTTAAAGGTAAAAGTAGCTTGCTCCTCATTCTCATGACCCTAAGTCAACAAAGGCTTGCAATTCTTCATCTACGTAGTCCCCGTCATTCAAAATCGTATAACGGTTTAAAGATTGGCACTTATTACGCACTGCAGCATCTGGATGTCTAAGACGTCAAGATCTCTTAGATTTTTTTTCCACAACCATCCATGATCCAAGCCCAAGATTTACGTCATGAGTAGCACCTGCTGCAGTAGGTCTTCTGTTTGGCCGTGGTACACCTTCCATCTGTATCTCACCAGCAGCGACGACAGGAGGCACACCATCATCATCTTTATCCTCCATTGCTAACATGGTGGAACATATATTATCCTTGTGCCTGTATTTTTCAGATTTGAAATAAACAATATGCAGCCCCTCATATTCAACATAATAGGTAATGCCATCAATATCAAGTTGTCCAACTAGAGGTTTGTCCAAATCAATCTCAACACAAACCCTTGCGAAACGACCACGATTAGCAAGTTTAGTATTTATATCAACCTTGATCGATCAACTAATACCAGTTAACAAAGCCATTAACAAATCCTCATCATAACACTGGACTGAGACTTCAGGGAAGCAAACCCAAACAAAAGTGGAGTCTATAGTAGCATGAACGACCGAGAATCCCAGTGTACATGGGTGCACAATAAGATAATGATCGAAAATTAACCAGGGGCTACCCTCCATTGCTATATCAAAATCTGCACTGTGATCAAATTTGACGAGAAAGTAGTCATACCCAAGATCGATCTAAGACATCAAACCCTCCCATAGGCTTTTATAATTGTTCAATCTTAGTATATAGAACCCTAAACAAGATTGGGCGGCCTAACAATTTCACTACAACTGATTGTCGCTATGGGGCCTCCAAAGTCTTCATGTAAGTAGGATCAACAATGAAAATAGGAAAGTTTCTATTACCTTTCTTGAAATCTCGTGTGACTATCCCCTTAGCAATGAGATCAACAGGGATGTTTTCCTTTGCATCATAAGCCAGAGACTTGGACATCTCACGATTTAGCACTTTGTCTTTCCAAGACATCATTTTGGATCCATTAAAACCACTGCCCAATGGGTTTTGATTCATAAAGAACATCGGATGAGGCTGATTTGGTAGGGAATCTTGGGGTTTGGTTCTTTTTGTCGGACGACAATCGGTAAGTGACATACTAATTAAAACTACTCATCATAATAAATGTCATTAAACGTAATATCCGTACTCAATGAGGATTAGTAGCTCCATAAGCCTTTTTTAATTGTACATGGGTGGATACAACAACTTCTAGAGTTTGAGCAAGACACGGTAAATAGTAAGCACATGTAAGCTACCGAACGAGCATGTCTACTGTTAATGTTGATGAAACAGCAAACGCATACAGACCTATTTAAGAACAAACCTTCGACGAAAGCATGGTGGAGTTTGTCCATATCCCACTCAAAGGCATTGTATTTTCGCGATAGTTAAGTGAGTCAATAATATTCTGTTTTAACTGCTTATTTAAGCCCACTCTTAAGCATATCCTATATAACTCTTCTCATTAACCAAATATTATGCAAGGTTTGGCTTGGGCAGAGATACAGTTCGCATTTATCTTTACCTTTCTTGAAATGGGTTTGGACTTGATGGGGGTGAAGAAACCAAAACTAAATGCTCCCAAGTCCAACCAAATCTTGCTGGGAAAAAGAAGTAAAAATAGCCATCCTCAATTCCAAAGGTTGGACATAACTTTAAAGTGGCCAGGTGACAGAATTAATATGGTGCATAAAATAGTTCCAACATTATATTTATGTTCAGAAACTATTATCCTAAAGTTTACGTAATTTGGACCAGAAGTTAAATTTGTTCCTGTTTTTAGTTTGATGAGTATAAATGCTTTAGAGAGGGAAGAAATTTCTCAGAACTCTTAAGCATTGGTCCGTAACTTATGAAGTCAATTTATGTGTATGCTAACACATCGAATTAATATGATAATTACCATTAGAAAAAAATATATTCGGACATGAGGACAAGGTTCTGTTCTCCCTAAACCTGTTCGTTAAAAACTAAAAAGAAAAAAAAAGAATAAAGCAGAAAAAGATTAGTGTGGATCGCAGATTAGCCACTTTAAAGGAGTTGGGTCAAGAAGAGAGTATGAACCATAAATACATGATCGCATGTAAGGGAGAATCAGTACCACCTATTGTTATTCATAATTTTATATTTCTTTTAGGTTTTCTTTGTTCTTCCTATGATCTAGACGTAGCACTTCTTGAAAAGAAAAGGGTTCCAACTTTGCAACTTTTATTGTGGTTGATTTCAATCCATTGGCACATATAAGCCATAGAACATGCAGTAAATAATGATGACATACGTGTTGATGAACTAATATATGTTGGTCTACCGCCATATACATCCTCTAGCCTCTAGTTTACTACAGTCTATATGTCGGCCATTGCCGTATTTAGATGCCCTCATATGCTATGTGGTCGATCCGTCTGCATCAAGAACGTGAAAGTGGCCCAGAAAGAACTATCATATACAATCCGTAGTTTTTGTTCTTGTATATATGCTACAAGTTAATAGTTTCGATAGATATATACGTGTCACTTGATCATTTTGTAACATGTTAGATGTGTAGAATTGTGATGGCATTTTTATATATACTAGCATAAAATGATATTAGCTAATTTAATAATATAAAAATTAATTAAATAAAATAATGTTATTTTAATGTTCCGTAAAATTGAGTTTTCAGTTTATGTTAAACTGATTAAATCAAATTTAAGCTGAAAAAATAATAATTAGATTCATAGTAAAGTTTTTAAATATGAATTAATAATAAATGCAAGGGAAAATTTTTAAAGATAAACATAAGGAGAATTTTTATGAATAGGATCTTAAATTTTTTCTAACAAAAAGATTGAAGCATGAAATGAGGATTAGTCAAATGTATGTGGAAATGACATGATGAACCATCTTTCAGGTCCATCTTCGCCATAAAAAGAAAAGGAAGAATGTGAATGAAAACGTAAGATATAAAGGTCATGGTTGCTTGCTGTGGAACTTTCAAACTGTGTATTATTCATCAGGTTCTTGAACATAGTGTATATACAGTCCCCGATGAGCCTCATCTGTTCATCCTTTAAGCTTTTATTCTCATTCCATTGTTTACTGTTAGTTTCTGATCGTTGATGTCTGAGACCGTGACCCTTCAAATGCTATACAAAGCCCACAAGCCACTGTCTGCTCTGTCTCTTGAAACACTCTCTCTATCATGAAGCGTTTTGTATATGACAGACACTAATCAATTATTCTCCAAACTCACCTTTTTTGGTTAAGAACAGATCAATATAACTCTTCTAGAACAGCAAAACAACTTTTAGTTAAGTCTCGAAACTTCAGCAAGAACCAGAACACTAGCAGCTTATGATAGTTTTTAATAATTCTTCACCACCCTCAAGTAGTACTTTCAGCTACCATGACTGTGTCACTTTAGTTCCCCATATGAATTACAGATGGGCAACCGCTTAAAGAATCATGCAATTATCTTTGAGTGTAATGGTGTTTAGATGAGTTTCTTATTGTTCCTTAATTGTTTATTAGTATGCTAAGAAAAGATTCCTGGTATACTATACAATATTCAACATTTTTAATATTGACTTTAACAACATCATTAGTGCATTAATGCTTTCTTTTGGTGTTTATATTAGTGTAGGCTTTTGCCATGTCTCTTGTAATCTAACTTTATTAACCTTGGTAGGAGAATATTTCAGTTTTGTGAACATTTGTTGCAATTGACTTGAGATAGTTTGTGGGAAGAAACAAAACAGGGAGAAAAAGGAACGGGGAAGGAAAAAGTCGTCGACTAATTTGTATGTCTTAACAAATTGATTATATCAACAAAGCTCGTTCAGTTTTTAGTGTCCTTTTATGTTATTTATAATTTTAGATTGCAATTTATAATTGTAACTGTGATTATAATATTGTAATTATGGATTAAACCGTTGCTTATTTTTTGTAATTATATCTGTACCATTTAGGATTATCATAATGTAATTTCTAACCTGCAACTGAAAAGGTTGATACTAGTTTAAGTAGGTTTAGAATGCAAATCCTGTATATATGAGACTGATCAATTCTCCGCTACAATTGCAAACATCAACCTTGCACGAGAAAAGGCCAAAAAACTCCAAGCACTTCTCTACCCTGATTAAGCAGCACATCCAACTATACTTGAGTGATGTTTTGAAGAGACTTGAGAGACTGGTCTAATAACTCTTTTACTCTCCATAATTGAGTGAAGAGCATTTGAGTACTAAATTCCAAGTGGCAAAGGTCAGAGAAACCAATGACCAATGTCTCGTGTTGAAGGCATCTTTTCCGAAGTTTCAAAGACAGAGACTTTCTTACTAATGTCCCACGACTCCCTCCACTTCGAAAGCTCTACCATCCTCACCTGCTTTTCCCATCTCCAGCAGTTCCAGCCACTAATCTCTCTTCTCTCTCCCAGTCTTTAATTATTCATTGGGATTCTCTCAAGTCAACTTCTCTACACTTTCTGTACTACAAATAGCGCATCTTTCACTTCCTTCAAAGCATAGAGATAAAAACAAGTCCTCTGGTTGATTACTACAACGTTTTCCTTTTTCTAGTTGTTTTTCTTGCATCAGGTTACTGATGGACAATAATGAAGAGGTACCATCAGCTCCTTCAACTCCTGCAACACCAGGGACTCCTGGTGCTCCTCTATTTGGTGGGTTTAAGGGTGAGAGAGGGGGTTGGCATGGCAGAAAATCTTTCCTTAAAAGCTGCAAATGCTTCTGTGTTGAAGAATGGGCTATGGAAGAAGGAAGGCTGCCTCCGGTCTCTTGCTCTTTGCCCCCTCCTAATGTTTCTCTTGCAAGAAAGGTGCGTGAGTTTTTTTTCTTATTTCGTTTGTCATTACTGTTAGATTCAACTTACAAGTTACAATTTGAGAGCTTCTTTAGTCTTTTCAGACGCAAAATTCAAGGTGGTCATATTATTAACTGACTCATGTGACTGACTGACTGTTTTTTTATGGTGTAAATGCCAAGTGCAGGTGGGGGCTGAATTCATAGGCACCCTCATTCTAATATTTGCTGGGACAGCGACAGCAATAGTGAACCAAAAATCACAAGGCTCAGAAACACTCCTAGGACTTGCCGGCTCCACAGGACTCGCTGTTATGATCGTCATCTTGTCCACAGGCCACATCTCCGGAGCTCATCTCAATCCATCTGTCACTATTGCTTTTGCTGCATTGAAACACTTTCCTTGGAAACACGTAAGTAACTAAGAACATACGTTCATGTTAATTCACATCCTATCTTATATGTTCTTGCATGATATAGTCAAAGTTAATTTTATGCATAGGTACCGGTGTACATTGGAGCACAGGTGTTGGCATCTTTATGTGCAGCGTTTGCTTTAAAGGGTATATTTCATCCAATAATGGGGGGAGGAGTGACTGTGCCTTCAGGAGGATATTGTCAAGCCTTTGCTTTGGAGTTTATTATTAGCTTTAATCTCATGTTTGTTGTCACTGCAGTTGCTACCGACACTAGAGCTGTAAGTACTTTTTATTTCATCTTTTCAAGACCAATCCTTCTCATAAAATCTATACCATCCGTTACGTGACAACTTGTGGAAAAAATATACGAATTACCACTAGCTTATAGTTAAAATGTCTTCTTAAAATTTGTCTAGGGTTCAAGTTCATCTTCTCTTCATCTTAAGTGCAGTTTAAATGAACAAAACATTTTGATGTGCATTATAGTTAACTGAAGTGAAGTGAAGAAGAGTATTTAACTGAACCTGTGTAAAGCTAATTAATGTTCCATGGCAAATTTCCTGAAGACTCTTTTTTTAAAACATGGAACGTCAGTCCTACAAGAGTTTTTTGTCGACAAACCTGTTAGACAAGAGTCAATGGAGATGTTAAGCAATTTTGTATGTTTTGGATCCATAGAGACAAGGGTCCGTTTTCCTTGGATCAAGATCAATTTGTGAGGACTAGCCAACATCTCATGCTCTCTCGCTCATGCTCAATATTGGTATTTTAGTTTCCTTCTCATCTGAGCCATAGACAATGGCTTGTCCACTAGTGTTATAATGTTAAGGTAAGGATACGGTTGCATGTGGTAGTTTGTCCTCTTTCTCGGTTCCAAGTAAGAGAAGCAAACACACGAGTCTAAGTTGTATTCCTTTTCATGTCCTTAGTGCTTGTCATGTGTACGTGACACGGGTAAAAAGCTTTTTGCTTGTTTCTCACCAAACTTCAAAACCAGCCCTTTATCTCTTCAAGCACGTATCCTTCTCCTTTCCAGGAAAGCACTCATAAAGCTCAAATCTTTTTCCATTTGAGATGCACATGCCTATATACCATGCACGTTGGTCGATCCGAACTTCGATTCTCCGTCAACCACTGATCATTAACTTTCGAAGTTCCCGGCCTGAAGGTTTTAGTGCAATAAGGTTAAAAGCTTGGACCAATACTATAAAGTTTCTTTTTTTGGCCGTTCATATTATAACACCTGAGTAGTTTGAAATTGGTCGCATCATTTAACAGTTCTGGATGAAGAGATGCCTTGATCTTCAGGGTTTAGTTCTTTGTAATGGAAGGAAATTTCTTTCTTCTCCTCACCTCAAGTTCTAGAATAAGAGTAGAGGTGGAGAACAGAGTTTAGGAAAAATTAGTAAAACGGTAACTCATATATGATACTTTTGGGTATTTTAAGGTTCAATAATGAAGGTATGTACTGCAACATCACACTCGGCAATTTTTAATCGCTTACTTCATTGGCATGTGAAGGTGGGGGAGCTGGCCGGAATTGCTGTGGGGGCCACAGTCATGCTCAACATACTCATTGCCGGGTGCGTTGCTCTCATAGATCACCATCACTGGTGGTCATATTGTCAGTCTTTTAAGTTTTCCATGATACAAGCTTGAAATCCTTCATCTCCTTAAGCAAACAAAAGTGGGAGAAAACGAACCGTATGTCTACATGTTCGGACCAATTGTTACCAGATCCCCATAAAAATCGATTGATGAGAGAAAAGCATAAGAATATAATTAGTATCTTGCAATTTGTGTTACAGAGAAACAACAGGTGGATCCATGAACCCGGTGAGAACATTGGGACCAGCCATAGCTGCAAATAACTATAAAGCAATATGGATTTACCTCACTGCCCCAATCCTCGGGGCATTGTGTGGAGCAGGGACTTACACTGCTGTCAAGCTGCCGGAGGAAGAGAACAGTGAAAAGCCTTCAACGACAAGGAGCTTCAGAAGGTGATAGATCAGGACCAGACCACACACAGCTCTTCATAGAGAATCTCAGTACTCCGTTATATTAAAGTGCAGATCAAAGAACAACATGGAAGTACTGCAAATTGAGTCCTTTGGTATATATAGACAATAGAAGTTGATGTGTCGTCTTTATGAATAATTGATGAATGGAGCATTGGTCTGTCTGCCCGTATATAGTGAAATTACGCAACAAATTGGCTCTCTGAAAGGTAATTTCATGCTTCTAAAGATCATCATTTGGCCTCTTTCTTTCTCTTTCATCCACGCCCACAATCGCATTCTGATGGTAACACGGTTGCAGTATGTTCTTCTTGGTTGTTCCTTCTTGCATAATATTAAAGCTTGAAATCCATGAAGAACTCAAAAAATGTGCTCGGATCCCATGCCACTGAAATAATTGAAATCCGATGGAGCATCTAAGATTTTCCTTAGAGCTAAACAGACGGCCATAGTATATATATTAGAGTTTTCTAGTGCACTGAATTTCTAACCATGTCAAAAACAATCGTCTAGTCCTGTCAAGAACCTGTAGTACTTTCCGGTACAACGTGTGAGTACTGTAGTTATCAACCAAAAAATGAATCTCATATCTCAATTCTCAAGCCCTTTTCCATTCTTCAAGTACCTTAATGTAGTGGATTAAAAAGAACCATTGTTGTAAATTATGATACTACAACAGCCAAGAGAACAATAAAACATTATCAGGAGTCTCATTAAACAATCAGCTATCCTATTAATTCTAACAAAGGTTAAGAGTAGAGGTCAATTTCCCTTAACTAATGCATATAGTAAGGCTAAACAACACTTCGTTTCTACTAAGACAGACAAGATGCCAACTAAATTGTAATAGAACAACACAAACAGAAATCTTATCAGCTTGCAGTTTGGAAAGCTTCTTTGAAGAAGCCAAATTCGTCACTTCTGCTCGTCTTTCTTTCTTTGTTTTCCTTTTCCTGTATTGCTGTATTCATGGATAACAAGAGACTTTGAGATGTCCTAACACCGACTTCTTCAAAACTTCAACGCTTCTTCAAATGCTTGCTATTCTCTCCTATCTATAAGAAACACAAACGAGTTAAGTAATTTAACCTCCATAATCAACGGGGTAGATTACAAACCATTATCATTTCAAAGATCTATATTAATCGTCAGTAACTGAACATCTCAATAATTGGCCATTTCAAGGAATCTGGGTTCTACATAGAACATAGAAAGATAATCTACACAGTGATGAATAAGATCAAACCATAGCAAATGCAGTTGGAATTCTAATGATAAATCATTTGTTTGTCATCTAACATCAGAAAACTACCCTCGGCTACCCAATTAGGCACCTTCACGCTCAAAGAATGGAGAATCCTAAAACCCAAAACTTCAACTTTACAAGTTCAAACATTCCACTTCAAAAGACCGATACCCATCCACAAAATACCGAAGACCCAGAACGGAACCACCAGAATAAACCTCTCAAACGGGCAAAACCCGCCTGGTCTGACCCGAATTGGAGTCCATATCAACCCATCTCTTCCAAACCGACAGAACAAACGCAGCGATCAAGACACCAAGAAGATCCGCGGCGGCGTCTTTGGAAGACGCGCCGGCTGACGGGAAGATGCCTAAGTGATCGGCGGTCTCTTTTGCGGCTCCAGCGGCGAGAGAGATGACAGATCCGACCCAAATCGAGTGACGGCGGATAAACGGGTAGCGAGTGAAGGAGGCGAATGTAGAAGAGATGAGTGTTATAGAGAGACAAAACATAACGTGGTAGAGCTTGTCTCTGGCCAGCCATGGGTCTTCATCGTCGTTAGTCATCGTTGTAAGTTTGTTCTCTTCAAGGTCCCAGGAGTTGGGAGCTACCCAACTCCAACTAGGACCAGGACAATGCACGGCTGTGTGAGCCCATTACAATTCAGTTATTCGCTTTTGGGATTTGTAGCAAATTAGGCCTAAAGATTTGGTTTTAAGCAGTTTAGACCTTTGCCTGAATTAGGTCTGCTAGTTAGGGTCTAAATTCGTTAGCGACAGTTATACCGACCAGAACATCCTTAACAACAAATCAAGAGTCTTCAACTATAATGTTCTGAATATCGATGGGATACCAATTTGAGAGGAACTTCGCTTTGTGAAATAATTCATATGAAAGTAGCCAAATTTTATCTATAACTCAAATCCTTCGTAATTAGAAGGCATCTCATGAAGCCTAACAGGTTGGGGTGACATTTAAACTCGGATCTAGTCGATTTGGTCTAAGGTCAACGAGTCAAGTCTGGATTGATTGGTCTCGGATTGTAATGATGAAAAATTATCAGGACTTGGGCTCGAACTCGGGCCACTGAGCTCAAGCTCAACTCGAGGCCCAACATGTTTTAGAATATATTTTTGTGTTTTTGACAAAGTAAAATCGCGTTGTTTTAGTCTATATTATTATGTGTCATTTTCCCTAACCTTTCCTCTCTCTCTTGCGTAGTTTTCTTTCTATAGCTTTAGACTTCAATCTCTCTCTCTCTCTCTCTCTCTCTCAAACTAGTTTGAGATCGTTGTTGACCTGTTGCCCACTACACCTTTGCATCCTTCGCCTTCGTATTCTAATCTTTACACTCCCTCCCACCACCCCTTCATCACACTGCCCTGCTACCTCGCTTCCCTACTACCCTATCGTCGTCTTTTTTTGCTTTTTCACCACATACCCGCCAAGGTAAAGTTCTTTCGTCATATTCTGGTTTTGAATTTTTTGATTGAAAATTGAATTTGTGAAATACTGAAAATTTTGAGGTTGTTATCATTTGAGGAGTAGGCTTACATGGTCACATACATAAGCGTGCGTGTGGCCATGTAACCACTTTTGCGGCTGTTCCCTTATGCTTCATATTACTGTGTATTAATTAAACTTTGGTTTGAATTTGTTGTAAAAGAGTTATTATTTCGATATGAGTTTTTGCTACTTCTTCAATTTTGTGTGCTAATTGTAATTGATTATCTGCTAACTGATCGAGCTGTTGGGTTAAAAAAGTCATAACTTTTGTTCTAAATAAGTGCTTAATTGTGTAATTTGATTTTGAATTTCATAGAGTTGTTTATTATTGTAGGGTTCGGTAATACGTATTGGTCTTTCGATAAAAAGGGGTCTTTGGGAATTTGTTGATGATGATCTAAGAAAAGGGATGGTGGAAGAGGATGCTTCAGAGAATGAATGTCTTCAATCTATTAATGGTTGTTGAAAGGGATATTGTATTGCAGGAAGTGGTTGTAATCTTGGTTGAACTTTTGTTCCTACTT
>JANSVA010054417.1:0-12792 GCA_025504915.1 Erythroxylum reticulatum | reverse complement strand
AACAAATTCTATACATTTTATTATTATCAAAACATAAGTGGGATTTAATTTGTCAACCTCCATTGGTCCAACAATAATGAAGTTTAGATTCCAGAGGTGGGGTAATAAATGAATGTGTAGATCTAAGATCTAACAATATAAATGCCTCAAAATTAAAGACATGTAACACACCTGCAACAACATTTGGGGAATTATGCAGCTCCTATCTTGTAATAACAAAGATCCTAGCCTGAGATTGTGGTTGGTTACTTCGTACCTCAGTCCTAACACTAGGACCTATTGAATTAGCTTTACCCTTACCTTTGCCTCTCTGTCCTACTACTAGTTCTACTATATTGGACAATCCTCTTCATCATTGATCCTCCTCTTACTCCAGATTGTGCTCCTAAAGTTGCTAGATAGTCTCTAATATGATGCTCTAAAGATTCACATCGTAAACAAGCTCCTGATACCTTCCAACATACTCCAATATGTCCTTTTCCACAACACTCACAACTAAGAATTTGCTGTGTTTGCCAACCATAAGTTTGTCTTCCAGATGCCTGACCTCTACCACTACCAAAATGAATAAAACCACCTCTAAGTCGAAACCCTGATTACCTCAATCTTGACTGTGATTGCGATGATTTATTCTGGAATTTACTAAATTTCTTGTCAGAGTCAGCTTGAAACTCACTATGCCCCTTAATCCTAAACTCCTATCTATACTCTCTTTATTCATCCTTCAATAACTACTTAATCCAAATCGAAGTAGGTCACAACTTATTAAAAGTATTCAAATTTATTATAGCCAACCTTATCTTAATCTCCATATTCAAACCATCCTCAAACAGCCTATATTTGTCCTCCTTAGTTGGGATCAGAGCAGTAGCATACCCCAATAGTTCATTAAACTTTACCTTATATTCAGCTACAGTGAGATTTCCTTATTTTAGATAAAGAAACTCTTTCATCTTCCTATCTAAATAGATCTTGGGCATGTAATTATCCTTAAAGACATTCAGGTAATTCCCCCATGCCATTCTGCAAGGCTGGGCGGAACTACCTGGACTTGTCTTCCACTATTGATAAGCTGGGCCTTGTAGTAAAGAGATTGCATAATCGAACCACTCATTAAGCTCATAATCCGTTTGGTCAAATACTCTCTCAGTTCTCTCTAGCGAACCCTCTACCTCAATAGTTTCTGTATTTCTATAGAAGTCTACAGCCCCCTGCTTCCTAAGTTTATCATACCTCATTTCTTTCCTCTTAAGAACTATCTGAGGCATTTGTTCAGAATGGGGTATAGGGCTCTATTGGCTCCTACTAACTCAAGATTAGCTGATCCTATGACACGATCTCCTATAATAGATGACCTATAACAAACAATAATAATAATCACTAATGGCTCTCTTTCTATATGATATGTTGAAATGCTCATATATTTCCTTAAGGATGCCAAACCATGCTCTGATGCAAAAAATATAACATACCACTCCTATAAAGCATAATCTCGATCATACCAGAAGATATTCGAGAACATACTCTATACAAATGGTATATTAAGACAATCAAACATACTCATTTAAGGCATCAACATATCAAAAAAAAATTCTTCCCATTTCATTCACATACATAAAAGTCATATGTTATTACAAATTTATAAAATTCATATTTACATTGCACATCATTTTATTTTTGCAAGCTAGGATTGAGTTGAAAAAGAACGTTATGCATTTGTCTCCATATTTAATCCAATTGACTCTTGCTCTTTGTTGGAGGAATGAGTTTTGATTTTGAATTGTGAACATATAGTGAGAGAGGGCCTATTTTTCATTAGCAAGTAGCTGTGGATCATAAGAGTATAATGTAAAACTATGTTGAATTCTAATGAGTTCTTCCTTAGCTTTAGAAATAGATTGTTCAGTGGAGCCTCTCAAAGAATGTAGGGATTTCAATTCTTTCTCGATTTCATTCAATATTTTGACATAAATGAATTTTTTGGTCCCTTGAAAAGGCATTCAGATCCTTTTTTAAAAGCTTCAAGAAATTGTAAGCTTTGGCCAAGTGAATGTTAAACCTAAAAGGGAACTTCCTAGAAACCAATTAAAACAGATGCTCCACCCTGACTGGGGTATGATCTGAGAAAAAAGGGTTAAAGAATGTGGCACTGCTATTAGGAGACTGAGCTATCCAATTGTCATTGACCAAGGCACGATCAAGTTTAGTTTGAATGAACCAATATGAGCTTTGTTATATTTATGGCCAATGTGCTTCAATTATGTCCTATCCAGATGATCTACACAAATCTTGAAATCTTCATAAAATTTCAAAGGTTATGGTTACCATTAGCCTCAGACCTATATAATATATAGTTGAAGTCACCACATAAAATCCAAGGCTATTGGATGTTTATGTTGAGAGGTAATAAATCAAACCATAATACTACTCGTTGGAATCCAATATTACTAGCATAGATGATAGATGAGATGATATTAGTGTTGTCATATAAAAAAGACATTTTAAGGTGCAGTATCTACTTAGAGGAATGAAGGAGCTCGACTTTGACTTTGTTAGCCTTATAACATATAATAATTTGACCAGGAATATGATGTGAATGGTTTGTAAGCATCTACCAACCAGAACCCAAATTTAACATACTAACATTCTCTAATTTTGTTTTGGTTTCTAGTAATCATACAATTAGAGGCCTTACCTTCTAAACAAAATCCCTTAAAGTAGCTTGCTTTTTAGGGCAATTTAAACCTCAGACATTCGAGATGATAATTGACATAATAAAAAAGATTTGTTTTTAGAGCCCTTGTTTTTACTCCATTGATATCTTTGCTTTTCAATTATTTTGAATTGCATATTATGCTATTCATTGGCTACTCCAACTTCTTGGTTTGACAGGTTACAAAGTGAAAGACTAGGTGATTTAGGACTATTTTGAGGAAGAAGTAAGATGCTCATGGTTTGTTCACCAGAGGAATTCCCCCTTTTAGCTAAACTAGTGACAGGATCTAGAGTATGTTCAGAAGAAGCGTCCTTCTCTTCATCATGTGAAATTTTGATGGATTAATTCGCTACAATGTGATAGGTGTATATTACGTCTTATTTTTATGGGCAGTTTAGTATGTGTTTAATTGTTAATTTGATTATTTGGTGCACGTTTAGGTTAGAATTATGTTAGTTAGTAAATATTTGTGTTTTATAGGTTGGAACATGATGTTGAGCTTCAATTTTGTGTTGATAAGGTGCCTTGATGTGTTTGTCAGTGTCTCAAGGAAATTGGAAGAGATTCAAAGAAGATCCAGGAAATAACCTAAGGCCACAAGCAAGAGCAAGGAGTGATCGTGACAAAAACTGGTGCAGATAGTCACTATCATATCATTATAGGCGACGATCATAACAGAAGCAAAAATTCCTGGACACGATTGTGGCCTACACAACATATACACTGATAGTAATCCCAACTTGAGTTTTCAAAGGATTTTCAAACCTTTCATACCTGAAAAAGACCATTGGAAATACTACATAAGACTTAAAGATGTAACCCTATGGGAGCTTCTACATTTTGCCATTTTTGGAAAGTTCAAGAAAGAAAGAAAATGATTCAATTTGATTGGATTAACGAGAGTTAGGCAATCCAATAGACTATATAGTTAATCATGTAGGTTTTATTCGGAGAGATATCTCGTGATAGACTCAGTAGTTTAGTAGAGATATTTCGATCTAATTTTAATTATAGATATTTTTTAATTGAGAGATTACAACTTTTGTATTTTAATTAGGGTTAATGATTTAGGGTGCGAGATTATAACTCGAGAGAGAGTAATTCACCCTATGATAGTCTAGAATTGACACCCCAATAATACATAATTAGCTAGGTTAGCATTAATGATTGGTAGAATCCCGTCTCTCATAACTTAGTAATTTCTGTTGACTAATTTCCATAGTGACCTTTTGTGTTGCTCAATTTTAATTCTTTTTTTGTATGAATTTTTTAAGTTTAATTCCTGCAATCAAATTCCCATGTTTGTATTCTTGTTTCATTTTTTAATTTCACTTTATTATTTCTCTGAGCCTTAGACACCTTAGAATTAGATTAGTTAACCCTCCTCATGGGATCTTAATTACTATAATTCGTAACCTATGCATTTGTGGTATTTGAGGGATATAATTGTAAAGCTTGACGAACACAATTAAGTTTTTGACTCTGTTATCGGGGAGGCATAGGTTAGTTTAATTCTTTTAGTCTTAGGATTAAGAAATTTTTAAAAAAGGGAAATTTGGGCGTAAATCGAAGGTACATCTTTTGGACATCAAAATATAACTATAAGGAACCAAGAAGGTTAAATGCTAAGAAGAAATGGAAAGAACAATGATGGAGGATATATATTACAAGGAGCAAGGAACTCTTACGGAATTTAATAAGGCACAATTTAGAGGGAAAATTTGATATCCTTATATGAACATATACACTCCGGGGTGGAAAAACCACTCAGATTTTTTTAGTCTAAGAATGTAAGGACTCTTATAAGACATCAAGACCTAGTAGGATTTCAATAAGATGAGTCCAATTTATGAGGTTCCAAACTAGAAAAAACCATAAATAAGCTCACAGATATGGAAGAGACCTAAAAGCAACTAGAAGAGAAGTTTGAGCAAGTAACAGAAGATCATACCTTTTATATTCAAAACCTAGAGATTCAAATGAGACAACTTTCTTATGAATTTTGTAAGTAAAGTGCGGAGAACTTCCTGAGCAATATGGAAATACAACAACAAGAGTGATGTTAGGCTATCACACTTAGAAATTGCGTAGATCTAGAAGAATCAACGAGAGATCAAGCTGAACCCTACCTTGTAGAAGATCAAGAAATGAAGAAAGAGGTTGAAAAATAGGATGAAAATCCCCTTGTTATTTGCCAGATCTTGGTATACCATGCTTGAACATCGAAAAAGATTTAGTAGATGTTTATGAAGAGAACATTATCCTTCATATGAGTAAAGACAAAGTGACATTCAATATGAATTATGTATTAAAGAATTCGAAGGAGGGTGACTCATTTAGGATAATTGATGTGTTTGAATCTTTAAAAGAGTGAAAGGAAGAAGAATAAATGAAAACGAACATAGAGATTGAAGAACACACGGAATTCTTTGTTCATGAAGTGTAAAAAGAAGAGGAGAAGGGGTGACTGAGAAAGGATACGAACAACTCACCCTCTTACAAGACAAATTGTTGGATTCAATGGAAGATTCAGGGAGTTTCATTATTCACTATTTTGTTGACAGTTTTTCATTGAAAAGGACATTACTAAGCTTATTAGGCTTCCTTAATTTGATAGATTGTGTCATTTTCATTAGCTTAAAATTTGTAGCTTACTCACAGGTTACAAAATTGATGTTAAACTAGAAAGGTAGAAGAAATCCACTTATAATTGATCCTGGCTGAGCTTCCAAGGATGCAAGGTTAAGCTAATGACCCTAAATTAGCACGTTTAGTAGTTAGATTTACATTGTTGTATAGTTAGGTTTGTTTTAAATTCTAAATAAGTTTTAATTGATTTGGAATAGTTTGGATTACTAATTCTTTAACTCTCTTGAATCTATTATAAGAAAGGTAACCCAGCTCAGTGTCAAGCATATTAGGTCTCCATCTCTGACCCTATCATTACCTCAGTCACCTTGATAATTTCGTGTTCTAACCCTTTCTTTTCATTTCCCTTATTATTTTCTTCTTATGTTTTCCATATTGTGGGTTTTTATTTCCGCCCTTATATGTGTTTATGTGTCCTTCTCACATTAAGGACAATATGTTGTTCAAATGTAGAGAGGGTTGTGTGTTTTTACCTTAAACGTGATTTTTGCATATTGTATGATAATTTATTTAGGATGCATTATGTGATTTGTGTGGATGTGTCAATGGATAGAACTTAACGGGATAGATTTTTCCTTAAACATAGTCTTTTAGGTTGTGAAGATTTATTAGCTTGTGAAATTAGTGACCTAGGTTACTTTAGCTAAATATGTAGTTTAATTAGGATATGATGTTAATTTATTCACCCTAGAAAGTTGTCACATTCATTAATTATTTTAGGCTAATCAACTATGTGGCAATACAAGTATATTTTTATTAGAATTATTAGCAAAAGAAATAAGGTAGGTGAAATAATATGTTTAAAAAGTGTATAAATTTTAATGATTTAACTATTCTACTGGCCTTCAAGTTATGAATAAAGCTAGTAGCCAGTTAAGAATATGATGTAGTTGAGTAATCAAATCGAAACTCATCATAAATGTGTGCCTTCATGTTAATAGGCTATAATGACATTCCAACCAAGCTGCTTAATAACAACATGACCTTTAGAAGAGTAGAGACTAATTTTTTTGATTGCATTACTCATCGAATTTAGTAAATTGTTTTTGTGATCATCTAAATTTGTAAAGAAATTCCTAAAGATTAATATCTTTAAAGATTTTACACAATTCAACCCCCCTTCTTGTGTATTTTACTTATTATACGTGATTTCTGTATTAACAAGTGATTTACTTTAGTTGGTATTAGAGCAAGGTTTCCAAGAAATACTATTACAAAGTGAGGACAAAGATCTATGGCTGAATAACTTGTTTTTATAGCTAAAGGTGCCTCAGTCACAAGACCTCCTAAATTCAATGATGAAGATTATCATTATTGGAAGGATAGGATGCGGCTCTTTATAGAATCTACACATATTAATCTATGGGTTATTATTGAAAATGGTACATATACACTAACAGACGATGAAGGCAATAGCATCTCTTGTGAAATATGGTCAGCCGATTAGAAAGCTCGATTTCAGTTAAACCTAAAGGTCAAGTTCCTTTTAAATTATTACCTAAGAAGAAGTGAATATGATAAGGTTCATGGATGCAAATTTGCAAAGGAAATGTGGGACATATTAGCCATTGCATATGAAGGCACAAATCAAGTGAAAGAGTCTAAGATTAGTACTCTTGTTCATCAGTATAAGCTGTTCAAGATGAAAGATGATGAGACTATTGATCAGATGTTTGGACATTTCCAAATAATTGTTAACGGAATTAAAGCTCTTAGGAAAATCTACGATAATCAAGATCATGTCAGAAAGATTCTTAGAAGTCTTCCAAAAAGATGAAGACCTAATTTAACGGCAATACAAGAGGCCAAGGATTTAAGTCAGCTGAAGCTAGATGAATTGCTTGGTTCACTGAAAATACATGAAGTAGAACTTGATGTAGAAGATAAACCTAGAAGAGATAAATCTATCTCATTAAAGGTTGGTAAGAAAAATAAGAAGATATAGAAAAATAGAAGCACATCTTCAAAAGCATTAAAGATTGAAGAAATTAAGAATGATGATGCTAGTGAATCTGATCAAAATTTAAGTGAAGATGATGATGAACTATCCTTCATTTCAAGAAAGATTAAGAGGATGTGGAAAAAAAAGCAAAGGGAAATAAAGACTTTTCTTTTTAGAAGAATAACAAAGATGATTCAAAGAATGAGAAAAGTTCTATCATCTATTATGAATGCTCTAAACCAGGACATTACAATTCTAAATGCCTGTTTCTCAAAACAAAACAGAAGAAAAGTAAAGAAGAAAAAAGAGCATAATGGCAACTGGGGAAGATTTGGATTCGTCCGAATTTGACTCTGACTCAAAAACATTAGAACAAACAAATATCTACTTGGTAGCTGAAAGGGAATGCGATGATGAGGTAACTCCTAACTTTAATGATCTTCAGGATGCTTACTTAGAATTGTTATAAGATTCACATGCTATACTAAAACAATATAGGATATTGAAAAAGAAATTTGCTGAAAGTTTGAAGAACACAGAAGTCTTAAAAAAAGAAAATGTCTGCCTTAAAAAACAAGTAGACGATATGGAAAAGAAAGTAACTATAGTTAGATCTGTGGAAATTAATCAACTGAAACAAAGGATTAACAATCTCTCAGCAGATTTATCAACATTTATTAAAAGTACAAAAAAGATGAATGATATGATTGGAAAATATAGACATCCAAATGATAAGAATGGTTTAGGTTTTAATAATAATAATGTTTGTCATAGTAAGAGTTTTGTTCCTAACAGAAAGAAAAAGAAACAATATTCTTATTACTCAACGAATAATTGTAAGGCTAACCCTAAAGGACCCAAGAAAATATTGGTATATAAGAAAGTTATAGTATAAATTGCAGATCTCTTGGCTTGGAAAAGCAACTAGCACCAATGGTACTTGGATAGTGGCTGCTCGCGACATATGACGGGAAGAAGGTTTATGTTCCTAGACCTACAAAATAAATAAGGAGGATCAATAACTTTTGGAGGCAATCAGTAGGGCAAAATAATTGGAATCGGCAAGATTCATTTTCATCTATTGATAATGTTTTGTTAGTTGAAGGCTTAAAGCATAATCTAATTAGTGTAAGTCAATTATGTGATTCTGGTTTTGAAGTATACTTTAATCAAAATTTTTGTGTAGTCAAAAACAAGGACGGTTCCATATTCTTTTCTTCCAAAAGACGAAATAATCTCTATAAAGTTAACTTAGATGATTTGAAAAGTTAAAATATTTCATGTTTTATATCAACAGATGAGGAAAAACTAATTTGGCAAAAAAGCTAGGTCATGTTAGTTTTAAAAATATTTCCAAGATGGTTAGACATGATTTGGTAAGAAGATTACTTAAAATAATTTTTAAAAAAGATTACTTTTGTGAGAGTTGTCAGAAAGGAAAACAAGTTAAAACATCTTTTTAATGTTGTAACTTCATCTAGACCTCTATAATTGTTACATATAGATTGGTTTGGTCCAACCAGAACACTAAGTCTAGGTAGAAAGAAGTATGGTTTCTATTTTGTTGGATATTGTTTTTATCACATAAAGATGAATCTTTTAAGTGCTTTAAAGTTATATCCAAAAAGTTACAAAATGAAAAAGGAATTTCTTTTGCTAGAATTAGGAGTGATCATGGTGGAGAATTTGAAAATGAAAAATTTAGAATGTTTTATGAAGAGAATGGAATTTTCCATAATTTCTCTGCTCCTAGTCCTCAACAGGAGTTGTAGAAAGAAAGAACACGACGATTTAGGAAATGGCAAGGACTATGCTATATGAAATGAATCTTCCTAAGTATTTCTGGCTAGAAGTTGTAAATACAACTTGTTATGTTCAAAATAAAGTATTTTTGCAACCTATTTTAAATAAAACTTCATATAAGTTATAGAAAGGAAGAAAACCAAATATATCTTACTTCCATCCTTTTGGTTGCAATGCACTATAGTGAATACAAAAGAAAAGTCGAATAAATTTTATTCAAAGATCAATTCAGGAATTTTTGTAGGATATTCGATTACCTCTAAATCATATAGAGTTTATAATCTTGTTTTTAAATCTATTAAATAGCCTATACATGTAAAATTTGATGATGATTCTCATCTAGATAGAAGAGATGATTCTGATGATGAAACTCTATCTACTCCTTTAGTCAGTAACTTAGACATGTCACCACCAGACGATCCACCTGATAAGGTAGAAGATATTTTTGAAAACTTTAGTCTTAGAAAAGACTAGAAGTAAAAATCGTCTCACCTAGAAAACCTCATTATAGGAGAAACATCAGGAGTGAGAACTAGGTCTAAATTTATAAGAGAGACAAATTTATCTTTTTTTTCTAAATTAGAACCTAAGAAAATTGATGAAGCTTTTCAAGATGAAGCTTGGATTTTAGTCAGGAAAGAGGAGTTAAATTAATTTAAAAGGAACAAATTTTGGTCTTTAGTTCCTAAACCATCCAATAAGTCTATCATAGGAACCAAATGCGTATTCAAAAATAAACTGGACGAATTAGGAAGAGTAATAACAAAGCTAGATTAGTAGCTCAAGGCTATGATCAACAAGAAAGAATAGACTTTAATGAAACCTATGCTCCTGTAGCTAGACTAGAAGCTGTTAGGATTTTCCTTGCATATGCTATTTTTCATGATATAAAACTATTTCAAATAGATGTGAAAAGTGCCTTTTTGAATGGTTTTATAGATGAAGAAGATTATGTAAAGTAACCCCCTGGTTTTAAAGATACTGATAAACCAGACTATGTCTATAGACTTCATAAAGATTTGTATGGATTAAAACAAGCACCTCGTGCTTGGTATGCTCATCTGAGTTCGTTTTTTATTAGAAATGACTTTATTAGAGGTTAAGTAGATAAAACATTGTTTAAAAAGCATGTTAAAAATGATTTTATAGTTGTACAAATATATGTAGATGATATCATTTTTTATGCAACTTTTAAGAAGTTATGTTCTAGTTTTGAAAATCTTATGAAAAGTGAATTTGAAATGAGTATGATGGGTGAATTGAAATTCTTTCTTAGTTTACAAATTAAACAAATCAAAAAAAAGATATTTATTCATCAACAAAAATATATCAAAGAACTGTTAGTCAAATATAAAATGTAGAAGGTCAAACCTATGCATTCTTCAATCCTCTTATGTAAGGATGAAGCTAGTATAGGTTAATCAAACCCTTTTTAGAGGAATTATTGGTTCTTTACTTTACCTAATTACAAGCAGACCTAATATACTATTTAGCGTTTGTTTGTGTGCAAGATTTCAAGCAGATCCTAGAGAATCTCATTATGCTGTTGTCAAAAGAATATTGAGATACTTGGCAAGTTTTATCGATCTTTGTTTAATGTTTGAGAAAGGCAATAATTTTAGGTTAATTTGTTATTATAATGCTGATTATGTTGGAGATAAGATTCATAGAAAGAGTACAAGTGGAGGTTGTCACTTTCTTAGTAATAATCTAATTTCTTGGTCAAGTAAGAGGAAAAGTTCAATTGCTCTATCTACTACAGAAGCTAAATACATGTTAGCTGCAAGCGATTGTTCACAGACATTATGGATTAAGTATCAGCTAGAGGATTATTCTATATAAGAAGATCAAATTCCAATCTTCTATGATAACACAAGTGCTATCAATCTATCAACGAATCCAACATAACACTCGAGGGCAAAGTATATTGAAGTTAGACATCATTTTATACGAAACTATGTACAGAAAGAAATCATCGATCTACAATTTGTTGAGATGAATCAGCAATAGGCGGATATCTTCAGTAAATACTTAAGTGAAGATAGATTCAAGAAAATTAGACAGAACTTGAATATGGTAATGTTGAATGATCATTCGTCCGATATGTCATGACCCAGACGATTCTTACAAGGAGAAGATAAAAAGTTGTAAGTTTTCAAGTAAATAATAACGGTAAGTTACGAATGGTAACTTTTCAACAGTATGCATAAGAAGAAAATCTTCTCAATATTCTAAAATACATTATACTCTATAATTTTCTTAAAAAACTTTGAAATCGACTTGTTTAGCCCTCAACAAAGACAATTCAATACTCTTTTCTAAACTACAAGTTCTTTTCGATTCATATTTTCTTTAGATACTAACCTCGCTAAATTAAACGAAATACGTTTGTGTGTTTAGTGTTTAGTTATTGCAGATCAAAAATGGAGAAATCTCATATCTATAGGAGATATGTTGATTTCACTTCTTTGAAGAACAATCAAATGGACATCGAACCATAAATTGAAATAGTTGGCTGGAAAAATTTCTTCAACATTCGTGAAACAATCTATTTCAATGAGATATATGAGTTCTAGAAGAATACAAAGGTGTTGGACATCACCTTAATATCAATAGTAGATGGGTTGTCGGTTATAGTCACACAAGATTCTATTGAGAAGGCTATTGGGTGTCTAAGTATTTGAGCAAAGCTATTTAATAATACAAAATGGATTACTCAAGGTTGTGTAGATAAAGCTTACATCAATTGACAACTATATGGAAGTAGTGATCCAAGAGTCAAGAAGGCTTCAATCCTTGTTCCGAAGGCTAGGATTTTATATTCACTACTTATTCACTGTATTCTACTAAGAGTAGGCTCGAAGGACAAGGTGACAATGAGCGATGAACATTGTTTGTTTCATCTACTTAATCATCATCCCATTAATCTTCCATACTTGATTTTGAAGTACATGATAAAGTCTAAGGGAGATTATTGTAGCTCTTTACCTTATGGTATGCTATTGAAAAGATTCTTTAGAGAATCTGGAATTTTACTTGATAGAGGTAACAGGGTAAAGATGGATGTGAAGAGTGTTATTAATGCCACTGTTATTCTCATAATAGGAATAAAATTTGAAGTTTAAGCGGATATATGTTTTACACCGAAAGCAAAGTCTAAGGGGGAGCTTATAGTAAGACGAAGCAGGAGTGAACATGTTACGCCTGAAAGACAAACAAAACTTCGACTGATAGGAAGAACATCTATAGAAGAAAAGGCTGAACAATCGTCTTATGTGCCAATACCAGCTAAGACGATTCGCTAGAGGGAGGAAAGCCGGGTTTAACAATCAATACAACATGTTTCTTTGAAGAGAAGGCTGAGACGCTCCAATCAGAAAAGTCCAAATAGTCAAGATGGTCACTAAGATTATTGACCTTACGACAACAAGAACAGAAGAAACAAAAACTTCTGATCCTTGGTGGAGATTCTGGGAAGCAAGAGAAACAACAACCTATCAGATCAATTGTCTCTATTTTGCAAAGTTAATTAGCAAAATTGTTGGACCCGAACTTTTCCTAGAAGTTAGAACTATTAAATGAGAAGTTGTTAGTGATTAGTTATAAGTAAAAAAAATGAGATTTCTTGAATTTGAAATGATATACAAGATCAAGGTAGTGAATGTAGTAAGTTGATGATGAG
>JANSVA010054389.1:0-12793 GCA_025504915.1 Erythroxylum reticulatum | reverse complement strand
ATGAATAAGTAAAATTAGTTAGTAAAATTTTGAGATGAAAAATTAAAAAATTAAGGAAATGTATAGTGTAATGTATTTGTTATAAATGTATAAAATATATAAACTAAGTTAAGAAAACTCATACAAAATAAGTTAAAAATAAATAAATATTGTGTAATTCCAAAAGCATCAACAAAAAGAAGGACATTGATCCATCCCTCCCTAAGACTCAATAACCAAAAGAATAACTCAGAATATAAACAAAAGAAAAGCACACAAAAAGTAGTTGACAGCTAACACGATTGAAAATATGAATGAAAAAGTTATCTGTCGCACACAAAAAGTAGTTGACAGCTAACACAATTGAAAATATGAATGAAAAAGTATCTGTCGCAACCAAAGCTCATATCAAGAAAATAGCAGATCAAAGTAGTGATAACAGCCGTAGGAAATAGAGAAAGGGACTCGTGTACCTGTGTTGTGATTTCTGATTGAGGAGCAAACAATCCGAAGAAGAAAAAGAGTGAAAAACCGAAGGCGAGATGAGATGAGATGAGATGAGTAGGTAGGACAAGGGAGGAGAGAAATGGTGACTGCAGATTCAGACTTGTGAAAGACCCGGAGAATCGGCTAACTTTTCCAAACGACATAATTTCAGTTTTTTTTTATTTTTCTAATTTATTTGTTCCTTTTCTAAAAAAATTACTTTTGCTTCTTCTGGAACCATACACCTCTTTAGCTCTCTCTTTGCTCTGTTATTAAATTAATTGACGGTTGAATTTTGTGGAAGATCAAAAGTTCTCAGTAGCCCTTCATCTTCACAAAACCACACTCGATAGGTGGAGAAATGGATCACCAATGATCTCCACAGCTGCAGCTTCCATTTCGGAACAGATGGAATCGATTGGCATCTCTTACCAATATTTGTCTTTGGACAATGTTTGATATGTGTTTGGTCCAAGTGTGACAATCAACACAAACACGAAGATTTTTCATAACTTTCAATGGAGTCCCTGGCTCTGTATTTAGCAATCCAAATGCTATAGCAATCCTTTCACTGTGCCCAAAAAGCATGTCTCTCTTTTCTTCATCCTCAACATCATGCAGATCATATTGCAAGTCAGAAATATACCCTTCCTCCGTCATCAAATGAGCGAGTGTCCCCAATAACTGATTAACCTTTTCATGTTGTTCAAATAATTTATCCCTGCTTCCAAAAGTATACAGTCTGTTTCTTAGTTCTATCCAGCTGCATCCAGGATCTTTTTTTAGTCCTCTATCTTGTATTAACTTCCGAATAATTGTCGCCTGCTCCCATTTCCCTAAAGCTGCATAAACATTTGACGCTAAAACATAATATCCGGTATTTTCTGTACCTAACTGAATGATATTTTGAGCAGCACGTTCTGCAATCTTCAGATCATCACTTCCTCGACAAGCACCAAGTAAAGTTCCCCATATACTTGCATCAGGCTTCAAAGGCATCGAACTGATAAACTCCTCTGCTTTGGATAATAGCTTTGATCGGGACAGAAGATCAACTATGGAAGCATAGTGCTCGAGCCTGGGCTTCATGTTGCAATTCTTTTCTAGCTGAGCAAAGCAAGCCAGACCCTCTTCCACTAAACCAGAATGGCTACAAGCATAGATGAGAGAAACAAAGGCAACATGATCTGGAACGACACCAACTGCTTCCATTTCCTGAAAAGCTCTCACAGCTTTCTTTCCCTCACCATACATCCCATATGCAGATATCAGTGAAGTCCATGTCACCACATCTTTTGATTTCATACAATTAAACACGAATGTAGATTTCATTAAATCACCACATTTAGAGTACATTTCAATCAATGCATTTCCAATAGTAACACTACTTTCAAATCCTAACTTAAGAATGCAAGCATGAATCTCTTTCCCCATACGCTTTGCTGCCAGTAAACCACACATATGCAAGATACATAACATTGTAGTCTTATCTGGCATCAGTTCCTCAGTCCACATCCTGTTAATCATTCTAAATCCCAGAATACAATCTTCACCTCGGACGCATGCAGCAAGTATAGTATTCCACATTACTACATCACGAACTTTCGTATTCTCAAAAACTTTTAGTACGCAATCCAATTTCCCACATTTACCATACATATTAACTAAAGCATTAGCAGCTATCAAATATGAATCAACACCTAGTTTAGTAATCTCGCAGTGTACTTGATTACCAAAGTTAGTATCTGCTAACTGAGAACATGTTGACAGCAGTGTCACATATGTGATGTAATCAGGTTTCGAGCCAATCTTCATCATCTTAAATAGCCTCACCCCTTCACCATAGCCACCGTTTAGGATGTACCCATTGATTAATGAATTCCAGGATACAGTGTCCCAAATTCTCATTGTGTCAAAGACTTCTTTTGCAGCTAGCATATCACCACACTTTACATATGTATCAATGAGAATATTATACACTCTGATATCAAACGTAAAATTGCCTTTTACCATGTAATCGTGAATGAATTTCCCATTTATCAAGTCGCACGAGTGACTGCAAGCACGAAGTAAAGATGTAATTGTCAACATATCAGGCTTAAATCTATTGACCACCAGTTTAAACAATTCTATTGACTCCTCAAAGAACCCCATATTAAAATATCCACAGATTAGACTATTCCAACTCATACTGTCTCTAACCACCATTTTGTCAAAAACTCTTTGAGCATCCTCTAACCTTTCAAACTTGAAGTACATAGAAAGAAGTCCATTGCTGACTACAACATCAGCATTTACCCCAGTTTTCTCAACCAAACCGTGAATGACCTTACCCTCGTCGATCACATTTAAGCCTCCGCAAGCAGGCAAGATACAGGAAAAAGTAAAACAATCAGGTTTCAAGCCATCCATTTTCGACTGGTGGTAAATCTCCAGAGCCTCGTCCCAGTACCCATTTGCACTATATCCCGACATTAAGGTATTCCATGACACGGTGTCTTTATGGGGTATTTCCTCAAATACTTTACGTGCTTTAGCCACATCTCCAAACCTTGCATACATATCCACCAAAGCATTCCCTATGTACAAGTCAGATCCACAACTCCTCTCCAAAACATGTTCATGAATAATACGACCCTTCTCAAAATCAAAAATCGCTGCGCAAGCATTAATCACAGACGGGAAGGTGTACCTGTCAGGCTTAAGATCTGTTTCTCGCATTTGAAAGTAAAATTCAAGAGCTTTGGTAAACATCCCATTGTGGATGAGTGCTCGTATAATTGAGTTCCATAGAAAGATGCTGCTTGTGGCTGAAGTCTGGCGAAAGACAAGGAGAGATGAGATGGGGTGCTTGAGCTCAGCATACTTGCTTATAATCTTTCCAGAGAAGAAAACAGACTTGGCAAGGCCTGAGGTGATGAGCAATGCATGTGCTTTGTAGAGTTGTGAGAGGCTAGTTGAAGATGATAAAGCTTTTGAAAGCAAAGACTGGAGTGTATGGGCGCACATATAGCAGCAGGGTCAGCTTAGTGTACGTGGTTTGCTGCATTTACACATCCACAGCTTTTTTCCCCCTTGCTTTTATCTTGTTAAAAACCAATCTTTTGACTTTTTCAGAAGCTAAACAACAAATGTAACATATACGATTTACCAAAGGTATGGAAATGTGCTTAAGTTTCTGTTGTAAATGAGTCCATCAAGTTTATAGTCATTATATGCGTAAATTCATAACGCTTACGAACGTTTAATGAAATGAAGTTGCGGCATCAATTTTTTACTAAAATACGACAAAATTTAATGTAATGTGATCTTTTTTTATTCTTTTATTATAGTTTTGTTTAATTTTAGCCCAAAAAAAGTTATATTAAGTTTTAATAATATGATATTTTTAAACTATAAATGAGAGTAAAATTAACAGAATATGATCAAATAACTGGTAAGATATCGAAAAATATCATAAGAAGATAAAAGATATTTTTCAAAATATAAAGATTGAAATAAAAAATTTAAATTACAAAGACTCTAATATAGTTAAAACTTACTTTTTATTTCTTATTTTTTATAATGGTTAAATATCTTTCAAGTGTGCAATAAATAAACTATTTGGCATATGCAACAACTCAAAAAATGTAACACAATAATTAGCAAATTATACTTTTTAGATGAGATCAACCACCGTTAAAACTTGACCACCCCATATGTGTCTATCACTTGTTAACATCAAAAAATATTTTTAACTCAAAATCTCCCTCAAAAGATGTAGAGTCTATGGCTAACACACTAACAAAAGTTTTGTAAGGGAACTAGACTAGGTTACCATGAGATAGAAGATTTTCTTTTTAAAATAATTTCAAATGTTTTTTTTGACTTCGTCTGTGTCTACGACAATTCGAAATGCCTCGATTTTTATTTTTAGAAGATGTCCGAATTAAATAGCCCCAATTATAATTTTTAATTTTGCTATACCCTAATTGGAATTCTTAGTAAGAATCTGAGCTACTTTTTTTATCTCTCTAATATAATTTCCAATTTCTATGAACTTGCCTTAGTGATGAGTTATTGTTTGGCTATTAAAATTTGGATAATCCCTCTTAGTAAGAGATCATTTTTCAAGTGTCATAAGTATCTAATAAGTAAGATGTGTGTTTATACTTTTAATTGCTAACTACTTTATATAGGAAACATATAAACATAAATCTAAGAAAATGTAATTTCAAGAAAAAAAATTCATTTTGGTGCTTGAAAATTGCAGCATAAGTCATTCAAGGACCTAAGGTTAGGAACTTTAGGAATTAAACATAGAAAGGTCTTATTGATTTCCTTAAGAATTTTAACTATGTCAAAGAATTCTAATGTAGCATTAGTAATTAAGGTTTTAATGAGAGGCTATGTCTTTTGATAGAAGAGGTCATTAGGCCATTAGGACCTAAGGCCTTTTTAAGGCTCATCTCAAAAACCACCCTCTATTGAGCATTGCTTGGTCTAATTAAATAATCAATTTCTTCATCAAAGAAATGATTGTTCATAAAGGACTTTGGGAGTGAAATAAATGAAGAGCACGGAGCTAAGGTACCCATAATATTCTTGAACAGTGAGGTAGCTTCCTCCTTAAGATCCTTCTTAAATGATAATAAGACCCCATCCTAATTAAGTAAAGAGTGAACTTTATTCAAGTTCCTTCTTACTAGGGTTGAGTTAAGAAATAATAGTAAGTTTTTATCACCATCCTTAATCTATTAAACTCTAAACTTTTTTTGGATCAAATGTTGTGAATTGCTACTGCTTTCACATATTCATTTAGAGCTTCTTCTTCCTTACTTATTAGAGTCATTACAATAGGGTACTTCTCCATCTCCTCTTAAATCTTGACAAGAACATTTTTTGTGCTCATAACATTCGCCTAAGTGTTAATACCCCATCCTTTTAGCTTTAGCCTCTTTAGCTCTTCCTTTATCATTTCTAACTTCTTTATGTAGGAAAAAGCTCTGGATTCCCAAAATACTATGTAAGAGTCCTTTTGTAATTGCTTAAGAGAAACCTTAAATTACAGCCAAGTAATTATTAAATCTAAAAGAAAATTGCTCCATCTTCTCTTAAGCATATTTTATGCAATTGTTGGAGAATGGTTTGAGAATAATATCCTTAATACTATAGCTTTGTTCATAGGAAATTATGGAAGTCATTCCCCATCAACCAAAGCATTTTAGGTTTCTTTCAAATATACCATCTATTGCTTTTCTGGTTGCTTAATATAAAGGTGAAACCTTCAACTTTTAAATCAGTAATCTTTATTCTCTTAACATATTGTTGGGAATTAGTTGTGAAATTCTTCAAGAATATGTTCCCCTCATCTTTAAAAAAGAAAAAGGGTATTATTGAAATCCCTTGATATTAGTCTAGGATCATGAATTTGAATATGTAATTTTGTAATTTCCCTAAAATTTGGCTCCTATATAAAGTGAAATTTCATCTGTAAACAAAATTAAATTAATAACTTTGCATTTTTCTCCATAGAAAGAACCTCTAAATGTTTTAATTGGTTAATGGATTAAAGTACCTGAACATTAAGTAAGGTATTATTAAAGCAACTTCAAAAGGACCAAAATGATGATGTTGGTGGTTGGAATTCCAACAAGAGAGTTTATCTTGGTTTAGCTTGCTGTTTAAGATACCTAGCAACATAAGCTTATCGTCTAAAACCTTAAGCAAATGTAGTTTAGAGAAACTATTAATCCTTCTAACATTATAATGACAAAATAAGTGGTTTTTGACTTTAGGTCCTTTATGCTTATTTTTTCTTCCAATCTTTATCCTATTATCCACCTTAAAATCCTTAACCTAAGTATCATCAATATCTACTAATGTTGCTAAAGCATCTGCACCTAATGAAAGGAAAAACAAATACTCTTTAAGAATAGGTATAGCTTCACAACTAAAAGAAGGACCAAGCAAAGACGGTTTCAATAAAAGTAAGCAGAGGAGGCAGTGGTAAGAGAATATAGGTAAAGTCAAGATTAAAAGAAGTGAAGTAAGAAATCAAATATGAGGGGTGGTTATGGATCATATGATGGAAGGAGTAAGAAAAAGTAAAAAGAGGTGAGAGCTTCTCACTTATGGTAAAATCACATACAAAGAATTATTACATTTTTATTCGATTATAATTTTGATATTAAAATATTATTACATATTATCAAAGATACAAGTGAACTTGATTGTTAATGATTTTAACATATTAAGGAAAGTTAATTTACCATTTGCAAACTTAATTTTTGTATTTCAAGCTATATAATTAAAATGTTTTTAATCCCAAATTTTATTGTTTTTAATGATCAACTGAATTATATTAACTCAAATTACTTTTATTATTGAACCAATTAATTTTTAAAAATACTCAAAAGAGATTTGTATTTATAGGTAATTAGAGGAATAACATTGAATAAAACTTATTAATTCAATATTATATTTAATTATTTAATGTTAATTAAATAATTGAATATAATAACTTAATTCAATTTTTGTAATTAATTTAAATATTCAAAATAAAAATAAAATATTGTAATTTAATATTTAATAAGAAATATTATTTAAATGTAAAGTATAACGTTCTTCTCATTGAGTACTATCTTTATTAGTTCCTTCTTCGGTACAACTTGCACAGGACTAACCTAAGAACTATCACAAGTAGGGTAAATCATACTAACACCAAGGAGATTAAGTACCTCAACCTTCACGACTTCTGCCATAATAGGATTCACCCTCCTTTAGTATTGCACAGTTCGCTTGAAATTAAATTAAGGAAACATTAAAGTCTTTCAAACATCATATTGCCAAAGATGAGCAACCTAGGAAGTTTTAATATTTTAGGCATAATGATGATAATTATGTCTTATTCCATATTAAAAGATCGAGATTAGGTGATAAGGAAATTAGTAGAAGAGCTATATATTTGGATAAAAATTAAATAGAAATTTTTAAAGGAGTTAATGAGGACGTAATGGTGAAAATTTTCTGGTCTATTTTACAACGTATTTATATATTTTGAATATTGATGAGGAAGAGTGACTAATCATAGGTAATGTTCTACTAACTATAGTAGGTGCAATAAATAATATTAGGGATGGTGAATTGATAATTAGGGTTAGAAATGAAGAATTTATGTTCTTCAATGATAAGATTTTACTTATTCTTATTAGAGATTAGGGACAAGATAATTGTTCCAATAATTTGTAAGGAATCATTAAGGAAGAAATCAAAGGGCCAAGACAAGTAAGTACGAAAGAAAGAGTTAAGGAGACGGTCCAAGTGAAAAATGGTGATCTTTTACATGTCACTCTTTATGAGATGAAGGTCGGAGCAACCACTTTGCTCTGAAAATCAATTGTATTTAAGGGAATAGTCCAACTAAATGAATAATAAAGAAGATCTTGTTTGAATTTAGAGACCAATAATTAGGATTTTTATTTGATATTTGGTTTGAAACTGTTTTGATTAGATTGATGAATATGGATATATTTTGTACTTTTTTATGTTTAATACTTTTTACTTTTTAAAATATATTTTCTAAGTTCTGAACACATTATTATCATCTAAGAAAACTCTCAAAAACATGCTCAAACCTCTAAAAACACACTATATTATACACCTATCATATATAGAGTCAAATAAGTAGGATTATTTTAGTAGAATTTCTTAATGGATATAGAAATCATATCCTTTAAGATTTTGAAGCTCAAGTTTGGTAGAAATGAGTGTATATGATATATCTAAGAGAAAAAGCATCCATATCTTATCCCTAACTCTTAGATATTTTATAAAGTCATCTCATATACCAATTCTTGGAGGAGTGATTAATGATTAATTCATTATATTTATACACCCATATTTAGTGTACTTTGCTTGATTATTTAATGGTTTTATAATATTGTCGGTACTTATTTTGCTTCAAGTGTGTCTGTAGAAGCATTTGACGTGTAGGGATTGGATTTTATGGAACTGTTCCTATCTTCCATGGGGAATGTCTATATATTGGTGAAAGTGGATTATATATCAAGATAGGTTAAATTAAGGACGACTTCAACTAATGGTGGTACAAAAGTTCATAAAAAAAGTTATACAATAGATTTAGAGTGCTAAGAGCAATAATTAGTGATAGAGGATCCCATTTCTATAATAAATCTTTTGAAGCTCTTTTTAAGAGATATAGATTGTAGAATCATCTAGCCAAGCCTTATCATCTGCAAACAAGTGGCCAAGCGAAGGATATTAATCATAAGATAAAGAGATTGTTAAAGAAGATGGTTAATAGTTCAAAAAAAGATTAGGCATTGAAGCTTTATGATGCTCTATGGGCATATCAAACTGCCTTTAAGACTCTGATTAGTGCAACAACTTTCTGACTTATTTATAGGAAGGCTTATCACTTGCTAGTGGAAATAGAGTATAGGTCATATTTGACAATTAAAGCCTTAAATTTCAATTGGGAGACACCTGGTGAGAAGAGAATCTTACAATTAAGTTAGTTAGAAGATTTATAGCTAAATGCTTGTGAGAATGTCAAGTTATATAAGGAGAAATCTAAAATATGGCATGATTCTCATATCATGAAAAAGGAGTCTAAAGTTGGAAATGAAATTTTATTATTCAATTTAACATTGAAATTGTTTTCAAGAAAGCTCAATTCATGTTGGAGTGGTCCTTTTAAAGTTACACAAGTATTTAAACATGGAGTTTAAGAATTGGAGAATGATAAAAAGGAAATATTCAAAGTGAATGGCATTGACACAAATCATAATTTAGAGGAGATATTTATATGAAAAGTAAGTATTATCTTTCCTTTCTTTTTGTTTGAAAATAATTGCACTAAAATGGTCAAGCTAGTGACCTTAAAATTAGTATGTTATGTTTTAGTTAGGCTTTTCGTAATTTAATGCATGATAGTTAATTTTTGTTATGTTTTGTAATGAGTTTGATAATGAATGTTTATAATTTGACATGTGTCAAATGGTTAAAAAAAATATCTAGGAGGTTGCATAATAGTGCGGTTGAATGATCATGCCATTTTGGAGGAGCAATCCATTGGTTCCTCCTAAGCCTCTGGCACAATTGTTCATCCCATGCATTATCATGTTAGAGGGGTTCTGGCCAAATGAATAATCGTGCGAGGGGTTGCATTATCGCACATCTCCCCTTTTTACCCCACGCACAATCGTGCCTATTGCACGATCATGTATAAACCCTTTTTACCCCTCCCCTTAAAACCCTAGCCTACTTATATTACTCCTCTTACTCCCTCCTCTAATCTTTCTCTCTCTAGTTAGTAGCACCTACTCTCTCTTAGAGTTTTCTCTTAACTTTTACTCACTTTTCATAAGGATTTCACACTTTTATTTCACTTTTGTTTAATTTAACATTCCTTACCTTCAAATCTTGTGTTTCTTAACTAAGAAACATCTTTTTTGTTGGTTTTGCAAGAAATTTTATGCCCTCTTTCTCCTATAGTTTTGGTGTTATTTTATGCTTCTTTGTCCATGTTTTTCAACAAGATGACAATGAAAGTTAAGAAACTTACCTACAAGTCCAAACCAAAAGAAAAAATAAGGTATCTAGAAGTGGTGCAAGAGATTTGGCAACTGCTTTTGGTGCTGATTTTCTGATCTTCTCCAAAGAAGAAGGTAAGATGTTCTATAAAATTCAATCCAAAAATATTGCTACACTTAGGTATTTTGATTTTGAAATTTTGAAAGATTTGAGTTTAAAAGAAAATGTTGAATCTCTACATGCTAAGATTCATTAGGATAAATTCATTTATTGCAATTATATTATTTATGAAGAATTAACTCTTAGTTTACACTACATTGACCTATGAGTTGAAAAAACTAGATAATTTTTTGTTTATAATAAAAGGGCATCTGTGTAATATTGATGATTTTATTGTGGAAGAAATATTTGGTTTCCTTAAATCAAAATTTGTTGAATTGTACAATTATTTTCATGCCACTTCTTATTAGATTACATTAATTGTGTTAGATGTGTTTGAACGGTCTAATGCACCAAACAATGTTATACATATTCTAGAACACTTATGACTCCATAAATTCTTATGTCATATAATGTTTATGAAAAGTCAGAGTAACAAATATTCTAGAAAGGATTTATTTTTGCTTTGGTGTATGGAGCATAATATTAATGTTTACACATCAACTATATTTTTCACACAATAGTCACTTCACTTGTAAAGAAAAGTAGTTATTTAAGTAGGATATTTTTAGATAGTACTTTGGTTTATTACCATAGTGTTGATTAAGATGGACTAACCCCTATTTTGCCCAAGAGATTAAATAATACTCACTTAAGGAGGGATGGGAGATAGTGTTCAAAAAACTTGAAAAGAACAATAACCGCCTTAAGGGTCGTATGGATGACATATATAAACAATTGAACCAAACTAAGAAATTACTAAAGTTCTTTTCAGTGTAAGGCTTCCAAGTCCCGTCTTCAGTGTAGGGCTTCCAAGTCCTGTCTCTTACTCCATCACCACCATAATCTCCACGAGTATTCTCACCTTTCTTTCTACCTCTCTAATTTTCACTATTTTACTAGTTTATGTTTGCTTATTTTTTATTTTTGTTTTCCATATTGAGGACAGATTGTTCTTTTAAATGTAGGGATATATATGCATTTGCATTTGTTTTTTATGAATTTGCTTTTACATTGCTTTAGTTTTTTATTAGGTTAGCATTATGTAATATTGTATAGCATGATGTGTGCATTGTGTCAATATGTCGATGACATGAAATTGAAAGGAATTTGCTTATCTATAAACATGATATTTTAATTTATGAAGAAACATAAACTTTTAAAGTTTGTGTTTTAAGTGTTTTTTAGGTGAATATGAATGTTGATTAGAATATTGTACTTATTCAATCAATTTATCACACTTGTTTAGATATGCTTATAATTTAATTTATTTAAATGGATAGACATCATTAGTATCCCTTTATAGGAGTTATTGAATAGGAATAAGTGATGTAGATAAATGGGAAAAAAAAAACACACACACAAAGTGTGTTGTGTAAATGTATTATATAGATTTCCTATTTTGCTGACCCTTTAAAAAATTATAGGTTAAGAATAAAGCTAGTAGCTTGTTGTGAGTTAAGATATAGCTAACTAACTAGGGGTATTCATGACAAATTGTTTGTCTTTATATCAAAAGGCTAGAATGACACTCCAACCAAGCTTGATAAGTATGATGAACCTATAGATCTTCTTGTTAAATGCCAATATAAAACTTATGAATGGGTATTTAGTGATGGCGTACCTCTTTAATTGGTATATAAGAATGAGTGCATGCTTACAAATGTCACAGATGTATGAATAGGTGTCAATATTTTGGTTGATATATGTATTTAAATCAAAGAACTTAAATTGAATGGAAAAAGTTAGTATGTTAAAACTTTTAAAGTGATTGATGATTGTAACTAATTTTATTTCAAAAGATTTGATGTCATTGCATCATTATTGTACTGATGTATAATTATGTATTTGTACATTTTGGGAACTATTTGTTTTGTGGTTATAGTTTTTCTTGGGGACAAGAAAAGATTTAGTGTCGGAATGTTGATAGGTGTGAATCGTAGTGTGTTTTATAAGTGTTAGAATGTGTTTGTGGTGTTTTCTTAAAGGATAACCATGTGTTTAGGACTTAGATTTATGTTCTTATTAGTGTTGTTATATATTTTGATTGATTGATCAAGGTGGGTTATATTTTTATCATTAAGTAATAAGTCATTAAAGTTCCTTTCAAGAAATGGAAATAAATGATTTTCAACTACTTTATTTCATGTGCATTTATTGCTTTTTAAATGTTTTAAGAATGTACTACATGGTTGTATATGAATTGTGATATTGGTTTATGAAATGAATGATGGATACGATTTTGAAAGAAAAGTAATTTTTGAAACAATATTATGGTTACGAAATCAAGTTTCGAAAATATGCCATTTTGGGCAATATGTTTACAAGATGTGAAAAGCATGATTATGTGAGTTTGTGGTAGTCCCCTAAGTTAATTCAAGTGTACTTTGACAAAAAGGTTCTCTCGCCTACCTGCTAGTAGCATGGAGCTCCTTCACGGACTTCCCTAAGTTCACAGCTACGCAAGACCATTGAGTAGGATTGCAATAGTACATTCTGTTCACGGCTACACATGACTATTATATGGAAATATGTAGTATGTTCTGTTTTTGGATCCACCCAAACCATTTTGTTGTGCTTATGTGTTGACAAAATTTGTTGAATGCATGAATTATGTTGCTTATAAATGACT
>JANSVA010054381.1:0-12793 GCA_025504915.1 Erythroxylum reticulatum | reverse complement strand
ATTATTATTATTATTATTATTATTATTATTATTATCCTTATGTATTTATGGTAATTTTATTTACTTAAATATTTGGCGTGTCTTGTTTTTTACTTATTTGCTCTTTTAACTTGCATCATCATTTTCCTATCACATTTGTATGTGAGTCTACAGGAAATAGCATCTCTACTATGTAGGGGTAAGGTTGCGTACTATCAGACCTTCCCAGACCCCGCTTTACTATGGGACTTCAGACTGGGTATGATGATGATGATGATGATAACCCACATTACCGAAGATGATATTCACTGCTTCATCAACACACACTTTCAGCCACAGTTTTTGAACACACGAAATTCACTTCAATATAGTCAATGATAGAAACGTTTGCAATGCCAACTCTTGCTAACAAATCAACTTCACCGTGGCTCACCCAAAAACACGTTATTCAATTATGTTGATAACATACGCAACAAGCAATATTTGTGTTCTTAGGCACATAACTCGCACTTCTTTAGTAACACACACACCTATCTTTAGTTGCCACACACACATCCCCAGGTTTTCTACCTATTACGTGTTTTGATAGACTTCTATATTAAATAAAAGATGTGGGCAACACCAACTGTAGAGATTCATGGTAGCTACTCATGAACGTGTATGACACCAACTTAACTAAGTCAAAAGAGTCTACGTTGACCACGCAATTACAATATCCCAATTCCAAAATGCAACATCCAATTAATGCACACTTTCATCAATCCATATAATAATTCCAATTTTCTTATGTGTCCAATTTAACATGAAATTCTCGATGCTCCTCCTCAATGTAATATTCAACTACATATTCCATAAACATCAGCTAACTTCAATAAACAAAATACATCCATAATCATAAGCCAATTCCAGTCAACAAAAATAGAGAGAATAACAAAATACATCTTATCTGAATTGTTCTCCCCCTTTGAGACAAGATATGCTAAAAAGGCAAAATTAAGAAGCGCCAAGGAAACGAAGAACTCGTTGCTTCAAATTACGAAGTGCATCAATAGCTACTTGAATAACACCTTCAATCCTCTCAATTTCAAAAAATAGAGTTGTAAGAGGATTAACAGTAATTGTCCCCGTGGCATCTAAGGGACCCAAAGCAGCATATGACAAATCCACCTCCCGTGGTTGTCAAAAAATCTGGGCAAAGATATTCATCAATGCTATCGACTTAAGCATGCTCGATTCAATCCTTGGAACTTCATTAGCATACAAAAACTGTGAGATCAAGCATGGAAAATATAATAGAAAATGTGGCTTATTTTCAATAGCCAGCATTGCCTCGATAATGAGACGGCCAAGATTGAATTTCACGCCCGTAACAATCGCATAAAATAACTTAGCCTGTGCTAGATAGACAATCACAACATGCATACTTGGCATCCAATTTGCCACAATCAACTTTAAAATCACAAAATATTTCTGAGTCAACATTGACGATCGAAGAACAGAACTAGACGGCCAGGCAGTCAATTTACCACCAGTTAAAATCGTAGCAATTGGGTCAGTTGACACAGTCCACTCATCATCATACATTAGATCACCAATTAGGTTATCAAACCCAGAAACAAATTTAAACGAGTAGCGTCAAAATTAACTACCTGACCCCGTACATAGACAACTCCATAAGACACAACATCTATATTTAGAATATCATAAGTTAAGTTGGAGTAAAATTCCTTTACTAGAGTCGAGTCATAATGCTTCGGGAGAAGTGAAGCTTGCAACAAAGTACGCTCTGATAGTAAGGTATGCAATCCATAGTGCTGAAATTCATCCAAGTTGATCGACCGATCAAAAACAAAACCAATATCTATGAAAGTACTCCATTTTTGTTCTGCTGCAGGAGTGTAAAACTTGAACGAAATGTTATTATCCACTCTCAATCTGACAGAGGAATGACGGCGAGGCAGGCGTACAATCTTCCGACATTTCATCTTTGTACGCTTCACAGAAGCCATAGGAGGCACTGGTGGTAGAGCAGACGCAATAGGAGTTGCATCAAAATTCGAAGCTGATTCTTCAATCATAAACCTTATTACTTGGGTAACATCATAAAGAGGATCGTTTTTATCCTGGATGGAGGGAATGTCAGGAATGTCAATGGGCGTTGCCGAAGAAGACCCAATTCTGGTTACACTTCTATTAGGTTTTGGATTCAATAGTAAGCGACTTGAGCGTCACTTTAAAGCTGCTGCCTTTTTCTCAGAAACTGAGGACAAAACCTTTTCCTTGTTCTTTCCCATACTCCAATCACAATCAGTCAAAGATCAACAAATCAGTAAGTACCAATCACAATCTAGTTCAACAAGCCAAAAAGTTTCAACCTCAATCAGTCACTTCCAACCGCAATTAACACAAAAATCATCCACACTCAGTCAAGAACCCAACCTGCAATCAGTCAAAATCCAACAACTAGCAAGCATTCAAACTTCAATCAGAAATCTACCACAGACAATCAAAAACCCAATCTGCAATAAGCCAAAATCCAATAACTCACACAAACCAGTGGGATCCAACCACAATCAGGCAGTGAACTCCCAATCACAAACCAATAGTATTCAGCCCCACAATTGATCAAATGTAATCAAACTAAAGAGAGCAAAACCAATACTAATGTTGATCGGACTGCACAATGAAGAGGACCAATTTCGGTTCTAAATCTGAAAAAGTAAGGAAACAGCACCAAGATCGCGCTTCGCCCATAAAGATGATGATGGTAGGGCAGTGAAAATGGCTCTAGAAATCCACTTTAAATCGGCATCACTGGATATTGAAGAGTCACCAACATAGTTATCTGGTGCGACGCCACAACACTGCTGGACTAAAAAATTAGAGGAACAGGTGCAAGAAAGGACGATGATGTCGTGCATGGAGCTTCGGCAGAAACGCTGAATCAAAGGAGCAGGTGCAAAAGTGAGGTGTGTGACTTCGTGCCTTCTTCCCTTCTTGCTTAGAGCTACGGCGACATAAAGAAAGGAGTAACAAATAATTAGGGATTTTGAATCCCTCAGATAGAGACACCCCCTTTATAAAAAAAACTATTTTCTGTTCTTTTTTTTAAATAAAAATAAGATACACTAACTGTGTAGGGCACAAAGTCCCAAAGCTCCTATGAGAAGTTCAAACTTTACTGCATCAAGAGGTTTCGTAAAAATATCAGCTAACTGCTTTTCGGTAGATACACGTGATAAGATGACTATTTTGCTTTCCACCAGCTCCTGAATAAAATGATACTGAAGATTAAATGTATTTCGTTCTTGAATGTTGAATTGGATTCTTTGAAATATCTATGACACTTTTGTTGTTGCATAAAATAGTCAACTCATTCTAATAAATCCCATAGTCTTCTAATATTTGTTTCATCCAAAGAAGTTGTGAGCAATAACTACCTGCAGTTATGTATTTAACCTCAACGGTCGATAGTGGAATTGAATTTTGCTTCTTGCTATACCAAGAAATCAGATTGTTTCGTAAGAAGAAACAATCTCCTGAAGTACTTTTACGATCATCTAAATTTTTAGCCCAATCCGCATCACTATATCTAGCTAGGTAAGATGTCGAATCTGATGTATACCATATCCCAAAATATGAAGTTCCGCTTACATATCTGAAAATCCTCTTGACCGCTATCAAATGTGTTTCTTTTGGGTTGGCTTGATAGTGAGCACATACAACAACGGCCTACTTGCAGTCAAGTATAATAAACTGCCGATCATGCTGTGATATAAACTATCATCAACGCTTTTTCCATTCTCATCTCTGTTTAGTTTCGTTGAGACACTCATCGGTATTGTTGCATGTCTGGCATTCTCAAGACTGAACTTCTTTATTATGTTGTTAGCATATTTGGTTTGCAATGTAAAAATTCCATCCTTCACTTGTTTCACTTGCAAGCCCAAAAAGAAATTTAACTCACCAACCATACTCATTTCAAATTCAGATGTCATTAGCTTGATAAATTCATCGACCATCTTTGAACATGTAATACCAAACACAATATCATCAACATAAATTTGAGCTATCAGAAAGACATATTTGAACTTTTTAATAAACAAAGTTTTGTCAACACTACCTCGTTTATATCTTTGCTTGATAAGATATTATGTGAGTCTTTCGTACCAAGCCCTTGGTGTTTGTTTGAGTCCATAAAGTGCTTTCTTTAGCTTGTAGACGTGATCTGTATAAGCTGAATCAATGAAACCTTTTAATTGCTCAACAAACACTTCTTCCTATATGAAGCCATTTAAAAATGCACTCTTTTACATCCATCTGATAAAGTTTAAAACCTTTTATACATGTTATGCTCAATAATAATCTGATCGATTCAAGTTGTGCCATCCGTGCAAAAGTTTCTTCAAATTCGATACCTTCCACCTGAGAGTATCCCTGAGCTACTAGCCTTGCCTTATTTCTGGTAACATTACCCTTTTCATCTGTTTTATTTCGAAACACCCATTTTGTGCCAATTACATTAGTACCCAGTGGTCTTGGCGTTAATTCCCATACATCATTTCGTGCAAACTGAATCAACTCTTCTTGTATAGCTGCTGTCTAGAACTCATCTTGTAGTGCTTCTTTAACGTTCTTTGGTTTGAATGAGGATGTGTAACACAAGTATCCTGTAATTTCTCGATAATTAACCCTTTTTTCTCTTATTTTTCTTCTTTCACTAACATCTCCAATAACATTTTCTACTGGATGATTTCTTCAAATTTGAGATGAAGAACCTCGATTCAAATCAGCTTCTAATGTTTTGGTTGATTCATCATTCGAAATAACTGAAGGTTCTTCAGCTCGTGCAGTTAGTTCCTTAGCAGTAACTAACTGCAGATCAGTTCCTGCAATTACTTCCTCAGCAGTAACTAACTGTAAATCTGGGCAATTCTTCACTTTTGTCTCGTTGCTTGTTTGAGCTGATTCAGATGATCGGTTAATTTGTTTCTCTTCTGCCATTTAACCCTTTAACAAAAATATATCATCTATCACAACATTTATAGACTCTTGCACTTTTTTTGTTCTTTGATTGTACACTCGATAGGCTTTACTGTAAGTCGAATAGCTAATTAAAACTCCTTCATCACTTTTGCTCTCAAAATTTTCAAGTTATTCCCGATCTCTAAGAATATAGCACATGCTTCCGAAAATATGAAAATAACCTACATCTGGTTTCTTTCGCTTCCAAAGTTCATATAACGTCTTGTTTAGAAAGCTTTGAAGATACACTATGTTGCATATCTAGCATGTTGTGTTAACCGCTTCAGCCTAAAATCGCATAGATATTTTACTTCCATTCAACATAGATCTGACCATTTCTATTTTTCCTTTCGACAACTCCATTTTGTTGTGGAGTTTTAGGTGCTGAAATTTTTTTTATGAGGTCATACACATCACAAAAATCATTAAAACTTGTATTCTCAAATTCTCTTCCGTGATCCGATCGAATTCTCAATATAGTCAAAATTTTCATATTCATGACCTGCACACATAGGCTTCTAAAAGCCTTGAAAGCATCTTATTTTTCTTTCAATAATGATAACCAAATATATCTCAAATAATCATCAACACAAGTTAGATTGTATCTCATTCCACCAATGCTATCATATTGTGTTGGACCGACCAAATCCATGTGAATTAATTCAAGTATATGAGATGAGGTAACATGTCTAACCTTTTTGTGTCGTACTCTTAGCTATTTTCTCATTTGATATGCACTACAAATTGATTTTCCTTCTTTGCTCATTTTGGCTAAACCTTTCACAGCCTCCAATTTTGTCAATTTACTGATGAGATCAAAATTTACGTGTCCAATCCTTTGATGCCATAAGTCAATGTCATTCTTATGAGTAGCTGACTTACACGTAGTCATGACTTGTAACATGTAGCAATTGTCGAGTGATCTCTTGCCGCTCACGATACATTTGCCTTGTTCAGTAAGTACCCTGCATTATCACTTGTAAATTTAACTAGCAAACCATCATCACAAAGTTGGCTTATACTTACTAAATTTGGTTTTAATCTATCGACATGGAGCACATTCTTGAGAGGAGGGAAACCATCCACGCATAATGTTGCTCTACCGATCACGGAAGCTTTCTTTCCATCTCCGAAAGTCACATAACCATCCATACAATTCTGATAATCAATTAAGTAAGCCTTTTCTACCATCATATGGCCTGACATCCACTATCAAAATACCAACCATATTGCAAAGTTGCCTTCATTAATGTACGAACTACGAGAGCTTGCAATTCACTTCTTTTTACCCAAGAAGTTTTCAATATTAAAGGTTGATGTTGAAATTTTTGTGGAAGATGCATACTTTTTTTGGCTTTGTTTTCTTTAAAACAACATTTATAGCAACTGATAACATCTTGGCCTTATATGCCCAATCACTCCATAAAAATCACATGTGGATATAAATCTTCGATTCTTTTTTTATGCTCCTACCTCTTGGGTTGATCCGAACATATCAAAAATTTCTTCTTTCACTTTCGAGCACTCGTCTTTATAGCCTATACCTTCAAAATTTCCTTTAACCTTACCGATTTCTATTAACTTATCTAGTTTTTCCATGCCTCTATTCATCATTCTCAATCCTTTTTCAGTACTCATCAATTTTTTTCTAGCTTCACCAAGATCATCCGATGTTAAAATCAGCTTCTTTTCTAACTCTCGTATGGTGTTCTTCATAGAAAGATTGTCCTCCTTCAATCTTTCATTCTTTTTACATGTTTTGACCCATTTTTTATACATAGCTTTGTAATATTTGCAAATATTCCCTTTTTATCATCTAGGCTACTTCCGTCATTGTCATAATCTGATATTGAATCTTGAGCTGAATTGGTTTCGAAATTTTCCAATTTCCTCCCTTTTCAGCCTTCAGTTACTTCCTTCTCAGTTACTGTTAAGCAAGTAACTGGACTTTTGCTATATAAGGCAACCAACATAGCACTATTCGCTATTTCTTCTTCACTACCATAATCACTCCAGAATCATTCTCACTCCAGGTGCTTGTGAAGGACTTTCCTTTTTGCTTCTTCATCGTATTGGCACATTCAGATTAAATGTGTCTGAAACCCTGACATTCATGACATTGGATTCTTCTTGCCTTACAGTCTCCCTTTTATGTCTTGATTTGTTGTCTTAGGTTGTTACTTGATGAACTTTCGCCATATTGTCTAAATTTGGGTCTGTCCTTCTTCATTCTTTTCAACCATTTACCAAAATTTGGTGTGAGTAGTATCATGTCTACGTTTTCATCTAATTCATCTTGCTCATTGTTCACACTTTTTCCAATTTTCACCTGTAATGCCAATCCTTTGCTTCTTTCTTACTTACATCTTAAAAGATTCATCTCAAAGTTTGTAAGAATTTTAATAACTTTTTTCAATGACAGATTGTCAATATCGTGAGCCTCCTCTATTGCTGCAATTTTTGGAATAAATTTTGGAGGTAACGATCTCAGCATTTTTTTTGACTAATTTCACATTGGAGTATTTCTTCCCTAGTTGATGAACCTGATTTGCTATATCTCGCAATTTTTCATGAAAGTCTCCAATAATCTCATTCTCATCCATCTTCAGTTCTTCAAACTACGCATCTAACATTTATAGTTTTGATGTTATCACGAATTTTGACCCTTCATGAATAGCTTGCAAAGCATCCCACGCTTCTTTTACCGATTCACTGGCTGAAATCATTGAGAAGCGTCCTTCATTAACAGCACTGAATATCGCATGCATTGCTTATGAATTTTCCAGTGCACTTTCTTCTTCAACTCTTGTCTATTCAGATGGATCTTTCTAAAGTACCTTTCCTTTATCATCAGTGATCATTGGATGTATCCAACCGTGTACTACCGAATGTCAGGCTCTCATGCCTTAAGCTTGGATGAAGACTTTCATCCATGATTTCTGTGCAAGATAATTAGATCCATCTAATAGTGGTGGTTTGGTGATTGACGCAACCTCTCTTGTAGCCATATCTGCGAACTTAGGACCTGCATCAATTTGCTACCAAGTTCTGAATCGGTGACCTTGCTCTGATACCAATTGAAAAAGCAAGAGTGTTAATCGATTCGCAAACTTCTTTGGCACATACAAAATAAAACTAAGTAAAAATGAAAAATAACACCAAAAATTTAGTAACGCAGTTCGACACACTCTGTCTACGTCTGCAGGGCCCTCACCCAGTTTAATAACTTTCACAAAAGTTCAATAGATTTACATAAGATCACCCTAAAGCAACATCGCTCAATCTTTGTAACTATTTCTCAACCTCACTACCCGTGAAAGATTTTCACACCCGATAACACGACCGACTAGTGTTAACCTCGTTAGAGGATTTTTCTAACTACTTTCACTTAAAACAATAATAAATAAAAATAGCTCAAGTATTTCATTAACTGAGAATTAAACAACAAAATACTTGATACAAAAGAAAGACTTCACTATGGATTTATTTTCTCGAAAAAATCCAGCTGAAACTCCTCACCATAGCTCACTCTTTCTTCACAGAAAAACAAGTCACGGTGTTTCTTCAATTAATAGCTAATACCCACATCACCAATGATGATATTCACTGCTTCATCAACACACACTTTCAGCCACAGTTTTTGAGCAAACGAAATTCACTTCAACATCCTAAATGATAGAAACGTTTACAACACCAACTCTTGCTAACAAACCAAGTACACCGTGGCTCACCCAAAAACACGTTATTCAGATACGTTGATAACATGTGCAGCATAAAGTATTTTTGTTCATAGGCACATAACCCATACTTCTTCAATAACACGCACACCTATCTTCAGTTGCCACACACACACCACTAGGTTTTCTACCTATTACGTGTTTTGATAGACTTCTATATTAAATCAAAGATGTGAGAAACACCACCAAATGTGGAGATTCACGACAGCTGCTCATGGACGTGTATAACATCAACTCAACCAAGTCAAAAGAGTCCACGTGGACCAAGCAATTGCAATATCCCAATTCCAAAATGCAACATCCAATTAATGCATACCTTTATCAATCCATATAATAATTTCAATTTTCTTATGTATCCAATTTAAAATGCCAAAATTAAATAAGAAATATATAAAATATATCCTAACAATAAGTTCTAACTCATTCTTTACAATTACAAAGAGTAAATCCTCTTTCTTTCTTTCTTTACCTATTTTTTCATTTAACTTTTTCTATTAATTTTTTAAATATCTTAATGTTAAGAATTACCACAAATTATTAGATTTTCAATTATGCTACAACGAAAGATTTAATGTAACCTCTTTAATAATAAAAATATATTTTTAAAATTAATGTATTTATATATTCTCTTTTTATTTATTTTAATAAACGCAAGCATCGGCCTAGATATTATTATTTGATGATATATATTATTTATAGAAAATTTGCCTAGAGAAAGATTAAAGAAAAGGGAAGTGCAAAGAATTCATAATTTTATTTCATATAATTTTATTTATTAGGTGTAATCAAACAAATGTATCAGGGCTAACAGAATATTTCAGAAGACTTTATGTTATGTTACATCAGTGCAAATGCTCAACCTCAATTCCGATTGTATATCTGTCGTCAACCTTTGTTTCGTTTTCGAACTCTTTTCAACATTTTCTCAATCTAAAGGTTCTGATGGTCTTTCCAATTATGCGGTTCTCCTGTCCACTCACCAGTGAGCTTCTTCTTTTTCTCTTTTTCAAACCTTCTATTGGTTTGGCAACCGAGACAGAGAACTATGAGTTCGTCTCGCGATTCTGCTATTTAAAACTATCAACTCGGAAGCAGAATCGATACGTAAGAACATTGCTTCTTACCTGCCTGTGGTCTAACACGAGATCTATCTATTGCCTGTTATAATCTGGGAGTCAGTGTCATATTGGTGTATTTAACATCTTCATTTGGGGTATTTAACATCTTCATTTGGGATCTTAGGGATATATTTGGAGAAAAAAATTGGCGGAATAGGGTAACTTTTTATACATCAGACATATATATTAGTTATCCCATAAAACTATATACATGCAGACTTAAGTAAAAGGAAGTCGTCTAATTGCTGGGCGAGTGCTTCACAATCACCACTGGACATTTCGCATACTTTGCACAATGATGACTCACACTTCCAAGCAGAACCCTACAATAACAGTCTCGAAATATTCAGTTCCTGCCAGTAATATAGTCAGATTTATATGGAACTTAGCAATTAAATTAAAACCTCTTCAAAAGCCCATAGCCATGACTTCCCATGACCAAAGTATCGGCTCCAAGCTTTTCCACTGTGTTACATATAACATCTTTAGCCTCTCCAGTCCTGACCACTTTCTCCACGTTTACCTGTTTTACATAGATATATCAACACTCAGAGATAAAGAGAAAGATAGGAAACAGAAACGGATGAAGCAGAAGATGGATTTACATTGTTGCTGAAATTCTTAAAGACAGCTTCTGCTCGTTCCATCACAGAATTCACCAAAGCAGAGCTGTATCTTTCCATTGTTGCAATTACATCTCCGGAAAACATGAATCCTGATAGCAAATGGCTTATGATAAAAGAGAAGAGAAACTCAAAATCAAGAGAGCAGGAAAAGTAGAAACCTTTAGCATCAAACTGGGAGTAGATGATAGGTGAGGGCTTAACGTAGAGTAAGATCAGCGTGCTATTTGAACTGCGACTAACAAGGTTACTGAGACACCAGGACAGAGCGTGCATGCTCTCCTCACTCTCGTCCACTGCCACCACTATCTTGCGTCCTTTCTTCATGTTCATTCTTTCCATTGAATGACTGATAGTTACTTGCCTAAACACTGATTTATACAAGCTCTTATAATGTTGATAATAATAGATACCAACCAAGTCATTATTTATATATAGACAGACATTGGTTGCCTGAAACTGACACTGTATCTGCTGTGGTTTTCAGTTTCCTGGGTTCTTTGTTAGAATTAAGGACCGTGGTTTTGTCAGTCCAGATGGAATCTTTAGGAAGATTTAATTATTAACTAACTACCAAAACCAAAGTTTAACAAGTGGTCAACTCAACACAACACCAAAACTGTTGCCCGCTAATCAGAATCATATTCCTAGGATATTTTTGGGTATTGGATTTTGCGATCAACAACCTGTAATTCTATTAAGGCCTTTTTGAGTCCAAGTGCAAGCCAACTCGATGTCGTGTTCAGTTGATTTTGTAACCATGAAAGACCTTATCTTCTTATCCACTTGGGGAAATGATTTTAGACCGAAAGTGAAGCTATCGCTTGAGTGGATACTGCCAAATTTTCTAGCCCTATACATTGTTTTCTCATTCTATTATCTCCCTAGGTTTTAGACTTTATTCGTTACAAGTTTGCACACGTATACCTGCCAAAAATATCACCTTTTGCATTAGATCTTGTAGAAGAACTAATATCTGAATCTTTGCACTCGTTAACACATCTCAAAATAGCCATTCATACTAATAGCAAATTTAGTCTGTTTCGAAAATGAGATCACGTTTCTTTAGTAGTTTATAACCAAATTTCCTGAAAAGGTTTTGGACTTGTGTGTTTCAATAAGAGGGCTGAGGCCTAAAGAATAATTCAACGGCCTGTGACGAATAAAGCTTGATGGTGACATTCAGCACATCTCATTTTGATTCGAAACCTTTTCCTCATAAAATCAGCCAATAGTGCAACAACTTTGAAGCAAAGATTGCGCAATTCAACTACCTTCCTCTCCTAATCACATTATTATCTGCATGGTACTAAACCATTGAAATTCCCTTGGATTTCGCCTTCTTTATGTGATAATTGTACTCTGAGTATTGATCCAAATACATTCCATGAGCTGCCTTTCTAAAAAATATCGATTCATACGTTAACAACCACAACTTGGCGACAATTAAAATGGAAAGCAACAGTTTAACAGAATCCGTTGATTGTTGAAATAATATTTTCACAATATGTTTATAAGTGTTTAAGGTGTCTCTATCATGTAGTAAGTTATGCCAGCTAGTAAAATTATCGGAGATATTAGCATTAAGTTAGAATTGATTAAATATTTAATTATAAAAATTTGAATTTTTTTGTAATTAGCCCAAAAGAAAAAGGTTTGAGATCAAATAGAAAGATAAAGACGGAGTAAAGAATTAAAAGTTAAAACAAATGAATTCAAATTGGAAATATAACAAAATGAAATTGAAAGAGGAAAGGAATTGATGTTTTTCGTTGTTCCTTATGGGTGGTCCACTAAATTTGCATTTTAGGTACAGCTTAGGACCATTGATAGGACAGATCGAAGGGCCCGGATTCAAATGTGGAAAAAGGTTGATTTTTGAATTCGAAACAATAAAATAATATTTTATCCATTTTTCAATAAAACTGGTGATTGTACATTTGTACGCTAGGGTGAGTTACAAAAATACCCCCTACTCTCTACTTAGTAGGCAAAAGGCTGGTTATATACAAATATTAATATTTTTTTGGTAGTTTTCAGATTTTTTATTTTTAATAAAATAATTTTTTATTTGGTTATTAATGTCACTTAAGTTATATTTTTATTACAGGTATATAAAACTTAAAAATAAATTAATTTTAATTATTCTTTAAAATCTATTATGTAATATTATTTTAAAAAATTATTAAAAATTTAAATAAAATAATTTAAAAATTAGCTTTTATAAATTAATTATTTATTTTAAATATATTTGATAATTAAATCAATTTTCTTTGAAATCTATATATTTTAAATATTTTTAAAATCTAAT
>JANSVA010054363.1:0-12794 GCA_025504915.1 Erythroxylum reticulatum | reverse complement strand
TTAGTCGACCACATTGCTTCCCTCATTTGGACTTAATTGAGAAGGTTGATCATGTACTGGTTGATTTATTGATGATCTCCTCCTTATTGCTTCAATTTGTAAGTCTTGAGTAGTTATGCTAGGTTATCCTTTGAACCTTAGACCTCTTGGTTTGAAAGGAAATTTGAATGAATGTGGATTAACTTCTCCAAACTTCTGATACGACTATGCGAAGAGCTACCAACCTATAAATAAACATGTCTTTAACAGTATTCAATCTTGAAACTAATCAATAATGGTATTTATGTAAATATACTTACAATATGATTTTATTGATTTGCTACAACAATATGTTCAACTTGTGAGGAGACATCGGGGATGACCTAATAAATATATATCAAATATTTTCATAAATGATTATTAGATATATTAAGCAATATGTAGTAATCAAAGAATGTTTTATACCTGTAGGGATTGTTGAGCTGCTTGACTTAAGTCTTGATTCTTACATTTTCTAGTATTATGATCAAAATTGCCACATTTTTCCATATTTTTGTAATTGACCTTTTGAGTAGATTTATTTGAATTTTTCAACTTAATAGGCTCATTTACTCCTCTCTTTTTATATGTTTTAGGTCTTCCTAGCATAACTCTTTTTATCGAGGTGTTTATTAGTTCTGTATCAACTGTAGGCCAAAAAATTGGGCCTTTAATAGGTCACAACATATGCTCATACAATGCCATAAATTTAGACTTCTTGTAGCACTCATCTACATATGCCTCTAGCTATTGTTTCAAATGGTGAACATCACTTATAACATGCTTACATGGATATCCATATAGCTGCCACACCCGATAACTATATGAATGGTGCCTACCAATCCTCACAATATGCTTAACATTAATGAGGCAAGTTTTAATCTAATTAAAACCCTCAATATACTGCAAGCACAGAGGTCGTGAGTGTAGTAAAGGTGTCGATCTCTCGAGGAGTTGTCGAACTAATCTAATTCTAAGTTATCTAATGCCTAAAGAATTATTAAAATGAAAATAAAAATAAGCAGAAAAGTAAATATGTGAAAATGATTGACAGAAATTTAATTTGTAGAATTAAACCATATGAAATCGAATATTAAGCACTACCAAATTCATAATGGGAAATCACACAAGATAATTATAAGTTATGAGAAAGGGATTTATCCTATCATCAATGCTAACTAAATCACTTTTGTGTTAATATGGTGTCAATTATAGACTATCGAAGGATGGATTAGTCTTTCATGAGTTATAATCACTAAGTCCTAATTGATAAACCCTAATTAAGTCACCTTACCGAACATGTAATCTCTCGATTAACAATTAGCCCACAACCTAATTAGATTTTAAGCATTCTATTAAACAACAGGGTCCTCACTTGAGATCTCTCTCCGTATAATTATCGATTTGATTATTTGCATGATCTACTAGGTCAATTAACTTTTATTAACCAAACTAATCATTTTATATTCGGTTCACTCTCTCGATTTATAATCGAAGCGTGAAGATACAATGAATAATCACAACAACCAAATGAATTAGCACAAAAACAAGTAGATTAACATTGAATTAAGTTCAAATCCCTAAAGAAAAGTTAGAACATCATCATTAATACCAAATTCATCAACATCATCATATCCACCTTACACATTCAAAGAAAAGAAATAACAAAATGAAAAGAAAATGTCACATGGATAGGATCGGGATGGCTTAGGAAAGCAGTAGCAATAGAAGCCCACTCCTCTCTCTTTTGCTTCCTCTTCTCTCTCTTCTTCTTTTTCTTCTTGGAGTTTTCCTAAAGTGGAAAAAGTTGGAGCTCCCCCTAGAATTCTTTCTCTTTCTTTATATAGTCTTTTCTATTTTAGGTAAACCCTAAGATTTTCCTGGGTCTAAATGTCCCTCGGTAAGTTACATTAGGGAGGCTGTCCGCACTGTTTATCATAGTAGGCCATGATTATGGCACTTGGTTTATGCTCTCTGTTATGATTATGGTAGAAGGAGACATGATCGTGGTAGATCTTCTATGCTTCAGTCACGATCGTGGCCCAAGGGTTGCGATTGTGGCCTTGGGCCTTGCTTTGAGCTTCCTCTGAATTCTTTCTATTCTTTGATATTTGATCTAAATCACTAACAAACACATCAAGGCATCTCAAATACATAAAATTTAAGCTCAATAGCATGCTCTAACCTATAAAACACTCAAAACACAAATGTCTAAATAAATAGCTCAATCCTAAACTAAACATGCACTAATCATTCAATTTAACAACTAAATACAAACTAAAATACCCATTAAAACATTATACAACCTACCACTATCGATATCCCTACATTTAAACTTTTGGTTGTCTTTAAGCAAAGACAAAACAAGTAAAACAAAAACACACCAACATAATTAACAACAAAATACACACATATGCAATAATGGGTCAATGGCATTAAATTCATAAAACAAATTTAACTACAAACACGATCCATCAAGTTGTTCTAACTTATTAACTTATGAAATCTGTGTCTATGTACTTCGAATCAAATATACATACTAATCAAGACCTTAATGTTAAACTCATTCACTCTTATCATTTACATACACATATTGATAATTATTCAGTCAATCAAAATTGTAATTGTCTTTAAATAGCTTTTCATGAAAATTTGAGCTATTCATCAAAATCAGTAGGATTTATTAAACAACACATTATTTTTATTCCTTTTAATTGACATAAACCTAGCCTTTTCACATGAAGGCAAACATTTGTGATGAATTTCCTCCGATTATTCAACTAGGCCATGTTTTTATTAAGCAGTTTGGTTGGAATGTCATTATAGACTTTTGATGCGATGACAAACATTTGTGATGAATGCCCCCTAGTTACTTAGCTACGTCACATTCTCAACTAGTTACTAGCTCTATTCATAACCCAATTTGTTCAAAAAGGGCCAGCAGAATAGTTATTTATTAAACAAAAAACACACATTTTTATTTTCATTTTATTTTATTTCCTACCTTATTTCTTTAACTAATCGTTCTCATGAAAGGTACTAAAAATGTTATGTATTCAATTGAACTAAAATTATAAATGAATGTGGTAAATTTCTAGAGTGAATGAACCAACATCATATGCTAATTAACATGCATATTTAACCGAAACAACCTAGAATACTAATTTCACAAGCTAGTAATTCTTTGCAACCTAAAAAACTATGCTCAAATCTAAATTGATTTCATTAATTCCTAGCCATTGACACATTCACACGAATCACATCATGCAATCCCAAACAAAACTGACATACAACATGCAAAATTCACATTTAAATAAAAACATATAATGCACGCAACCCTCCTAATACTTAGACAACACATTGTCCTCAATGTGACAATAACAAACAAGAAATACATAAGGTACGAATTAAAATTAACTAAAAAAGATAAACATAAGAACAATTGAAAATAAAAATAAAATAAAATACAAGGGTTAGATTATAGAACTTGTCATGGTGATTGAGGTGTTGACAGTGTCAGAGGTGGTAATTGAATACCTTGAACCTTAAAATATTTGTAAATACATTGCATGTCCCAGATTTGGTGTCTTTATTCTTTATCCATCTCCTTTAACACCTTGGCATTTTCTGAAATGGCTTTATTAGTGTTTGAGATGGATTCCATTACCTTCTCCTATCCTGTTGGCTCTTCAACTTTTGACTCCTCACTAGTTGAGTCCTCCTCCTATTGCGGTGGTGCTGAGCTCCAACTGGCCTGTCTCGCCTTAGTCTTAACATGAGATTTTGCACTGATATCTTGAAGTTTCAAATTATGGGACTTCAAGATTTTAGTTCTTATCAAGTGACAAGTGTTGAGAAACTGAGGACGATGGATAATTAGTCCATTGCAATTGACACCATAGTATTCCACAATGGCCGTGACCAAGTACCCTATACCTAAATTATATTAGAGAAGCAATAATTGTATAAAGATATGGGTGGAGGTACAAACTTGGATGCTATGATCCATACACCAAAATATGAAAAGTTCTTTTGTTGAACACTTGTAGTTTCAGTTTTGTCAAGACAATTTCGCATATAAATTGGTGCAATAACAAGTGTTTAGGGCTTTTAATAATAATATTATGGGCATTTTTAGCATCAAAATTTTTTAGCCTAATCAATTTAGTCTAATTGCGGGTGGCACGAAAGTCATCGTGCTGATCTACTATGGTTTAGTTAGGAAATCCACCCATTTCACACAAAATGTCATAATCTAAGCCATATGGTTAACCCTATAACAAAAACCATAGGTTCTTAAAATTGGTTGGCTCATATTGAAGAGTTGTGAAGAATTCTAGGGTTAATTCCTCATAAATAGGATAATTAAATCACAAAAATTTATCCCAATTAATTCTTCCTCCTAAGGTCTTAACCTTCTCTCTCAATCATATTCTTTGTAATGTATCTAAATGGAAGTATTTAGGCATATGTATTGTCTTACGACTAAGGGTATGTAACCGGTTACCTTCCTCCTTCAAGAAGATCAAGAAAGGTGTGCTATAATCCACTACATTGTTTCATTGTTTGTGACTTGTGAAAAGTTTGGAGAGAAATGAAGACGTGAAGATGGGTAGAGAGAAGTAAGAGGAGTTGAGTTCTTAGGTTTAAAGAGAGAGTGAGAAAGTGAAAGTTGTAAGAAAAATGAGGCTAAGTTTAAATATATAGGGTAAGAAGGGTAAAAGGGGTAAAACTCGAAGAAAAAAGGCTAAAACTCGCGCTTATCATGTTTGCCTTATCATAGGCCATAATGATGGCTTTGCAAAAATTTTGTACGCTTTCCGATTTCACTTCGTTTTCTCATTTCATCCTCGAAATCCTTTTATACCTTATAATTACATTATCACCTCCTTATGCTTTCCTTCCACCACATTACCATTTCAACTAATCCTCAATTTCCCTAAGATATTTAACTGGACTCGAAACACACACAAAGAAAAGACAAGATGCAAAACCTATTTACTACAAAAGATGACATAACAAAATAATAACAATCATGGGTTGCCTCCCGTGTGGTGCTTCTTTTACCATCTTAGCTCGACATACTTCTTTTACTCATGGTGCTTTAAACGAGTTGTGTAATGATAGCGTGATCATAAGTCTCATAAATTACAAAGAAGCTACTAAACTGATCGTGTTGTTCGAGCTTTAAAATTTATAAGCCCTCAAATACTGCAAGTGCTCGAGTTATGACTATAGTATAAAAGGTTTCGATCCTACGAGGAAAGCGACTAATCTAATTCTATGTTATCTAAGGCTAGATAAATTGAAATAACAGAAATAAAGTTTCACAAGATAAGTAAATTCAAGAAATTGATTGACAAGAGTTGTAATTCAAAAATTAAAATAAAAGGAAATGAAATTTTTAGCAATGCAAAAACATAATGGAAATCAATAAAAAAAATTATCCAAGTTATAAGAAAGGGGATTTTACCTATCATTAATACTATCCTAGTCGTTTATATGTTAATGGGGCATCAGTTCTAGGCGATCTTAGGGCTAATTACTCTTTCTCGAGTTATAACCATTAAATCCTAATTGGATTGTGAAATTTGTAATCTCTTAATTAACAAAAGTCTTACAATCTTAATGAGATCTAAAGCACTCTAATAAACTGTCGGGTCTTACATGAGATCTCTCTCTATTGACTCACCTAACTCTCATTAATCTAGTCAAATCATTTTTGATTCAGTTTACCCTTTCAATTTATTACCAAATTATGAAAGAAACACAACAAATCACAATAACCAATTCAAATAACATAAAATCAACTCGGATAACATTAAATTAAAGTAAAATCTCGAAGGAGAGTTTAGAAGAACATCAATATTCCAAATCCTATCATCATATTAGCCATCTCAATTCTATAAATAAATAAAATTGAAATGAAAAGGAAATAATGGCTTGGAATAGATGACGGAAGGTAGCAATGTCGAGAAATCTACCTGATCTGGGAAGCACGTCGAATCAGCTACATGAAGTTCTTCCTCTTCCTTTTTGTTCTTTCTCTCTTGGTATTCTCTGTTTAGGGTTTCAAGTGTGGCTACACAAAAAAGCTCTCCTTTTCTCTTCAATTGTTATTCTTTAAATAGTCTTTTATGTTTTGAGTAACCTTAGGAATTTGTCAGGGTTCGAAAGGTCTAAAAAGTCCCTTGAAACATGAAATTTGTAAGCATTTGTGCGTCTGCTCGACGCTGGCCACATCTGAGCCTTCTTTCACAATATTGGCATGTAGGCCATAATCATGAGCCATTCTTAAAGCTTCTGTCACGATCGTGCGCCTATATTATGGCCCTTGTTTCCTCCAAAACTCCTCATTTCTTTGATATTGACCCTAAAACACTAACAAACATATCAAGGTACCTTAAAAACATAATATTTAAGGTAAAAAATTTGTACTAACCCGTAAAACACTTAAAACATAAGTAATTACAAACTAACACAATTTTAACCTAAACATATACTAAATGATCGAATTAATGATTGAACACATACTAAACTATGCCCTATAACACGATGCAATTTACACTTATCACAAACTATGATTTCCACCACCCTTCTTCTTCATCTTCTTCTTCCATTTATTCCTTCGGGATTGTGGCTTTTCAAGTGAATCCTTGTAATCATCACTATGTTTAACCTCTCCACAATACTTGGTTCTCTTAATGATATCTATGGAATTGTAAGAACTTCTATCATTAGACACTTTAAAGGTTGCTTTCTCATTCCCCACTTTAGAGTCAACTTGCCTTCTTTAACATCTATAATAAATTGGGTGGTGGCTAAAAACGGCCATCCAAGGATAATTGATATCTCCAAGTTTTCCTTTATGTCCAAAAAATGATGAAGTCCGTAGGAAAGGTACAATTTTCCATCTTAACAAGAACATCTTTGATTATATCTGTCAAAGGGTGAATTGATCGATTAACCATCTACACACTCATCATCGTTAGTGCTATTTCTCCTAACTTCATCTTTTTACATAAAGTGTAAGGCATTATACTTATGCCATCTCCTAAGTCTACAAAAGCTTTATCCACTTTGACATTACTTATGGTGCAAGGAATGTAAAAATCCCCTAGATCATTTTGTTTCCGTGGTATGTTTCCATTTCTTTATAGTTTTCCATGTTTCCCACTTCGCTCACTGGCTTTTCTAGCTCCTTTCTATTGATTAATCTCTCTTGTATGGATTTCATAAGAGTGATTCGTCTTTTAAGCTACTCTATTACCTCAAGGACTTCCTTCAACTCCATTGCTTTTGACTTCTTTTGTGTTAGAATAGGGTATGGAATTATAGGTCTATACTCCTTGATTTCCTTCAAGTTATGTTCATTCCATAGGACATTTTTGTGAACCCTTTTCTTTTCCTTTTCCCTATCTTCTTCAACTTGGTTAAGCTTCTCCTCAGTGGCCTAGGTGATAACCATGATTCTTTCCTTTGGGTTGTTTCTTTGTTACTTGGAAGGCTCCTGGCATTTTGTGTAGATAGTGCATCTGCCAACTGGCCCATTTGGACTTCCAAGTTATGGATGGAGGATGCATGATTCTTTGTCACTTGTTGAAATTTTTCTTACAATCTCTTATGTGCATCATCCATGCTTCTAATCTTATCTAAGATTTTGTCTAATTTGGTCTCCATAGAATTAGGTTTCTCTTGTTAGAATCCAGGAGGCTCATGAGGTCAAAATTGACCTCCAACATTGTTTGACCATAAAAGTTTGGGTGATTCTTCCACCTAAGATTGTAAGTATTCAAATAGTGCTACCATATACTGAACTTGCTCCATTTCATTAACTTGCATCAAGAAACAGTCGATGGGATCACGATTATCCTAGCCGTATAGCTCGCATCTTTGTTGAATGACCTTAACAGGGGCTTAAGAGGAAACTTTCATGCTATTCAACTGTTGTGTTAAGTTGTCAATTTTTGCTTGCATCTTTGTCATTTGTTCAATAACTTTAGCTCCCTTCTATTCTGGGATAGTTATGTGTTGTTTATTTTGGTCATTCATCCACAGACAACTGTTACTGGCCATTTCTTCAAACAACTCCTTTGTTTTGTCAACAGTCTTTTGCATAAGTGATTCGCTTGATGCTGCATCTATGGTACCTCTCGTGGGTGGATTGCCTCCATTGTAGAAGGTTTGTAAAAGAAATTCTTTTAGTAGGTTGTGGTATGGACACCTCATTTACAAATCCTTATATCTCTCCCACAACACGTAGAGTGATTCCCCATCACTTTGTTAGAATTTTATGATTTCTTTTATCATCTTTGTATTTTTAGTGAGGGGAAAAATATTTGTCTAAGAATGCACATACTAGTTGCTCCCACATTGTGGCATTTGAGGGATTGGGAGAGTGATACCAAACTTTGGCTCTATCCTTTAGCGTGAAGGAGAAAAGCCTCATCCTAACAGCTTCTTTTGACATCTTATGATATCGGAAGGTATCACATATTTCGAAGAAGTTCACTATATATGCATTGGGATCCTTATTGGTCCGTAGAACTACACATTTGTTTGAAACATATTCAGTAAGACCGATTTTATTTCAAATGAAGGTGCTTGAACAAGAGGTCTGGTAACACCTTGATTAGTTGCATTAAATCCCAATCCCATGAAATCCATAAGGGTCTGTGGTTGGTTCCCTTAGTTTCCTCCTTGCTAAAAATCTTGACAAAATTCCTCATCCATTGGTTCTTTAATTTCTTCTTTTTCATGTTTGGCTCTTCGAATGTGTCGTTCCAATCGAGTGATGTCAAGTGCTAGCATGTCTGCGATCTAACTTAAGCTTTGAATGGCTCTTGTGTTCATGCAAATGTAAGGACAAAAGAGTGATGAGAATGCCTTAGGCTACAAGAAATAAACTAATCCTACTAACTCCCTGGCAACGACATCATAAACTTATTAAGATTAGTTTTAATCTATTTAAAACCCTTAATATACTGCAAGTGCACAGGTCATGGGTGTAAAATGTGAGGTGTCGATCCCTCGAGGAGTCATCGAACTAATCTAATTCTAAGTTATCTAAGGCCTAAAGAATTATTAAAATGAAAATAAAAATGAATAGAAAAATAAATACGTGAAGATGATTGACACAAAATTAATTTGTAGAATTTACACAAATGAAATAGAATATTAAGAACCACCAAATTCACAATAGGAAATCACACAAGAAAATTACCAAATTATGAGAAAAGGATATATCATATCATTAATGCTAACCTAATCACTTTTTTGTTAAAGTGGTGTCGGTTCTAGACTATCGAATGGTGGATTACTCTCTTTTGAGTTATAATCATTAAGCCCTAATTAATAAACCCTAACTTAGTCACATTATTGAACATATAATCTCTCGATTAATAACTGGCCCACAACCTAATTAAAATTTAACCATTCTCTTAAAAAATTGGGTTCTCACGTGAGATTTCTCTTTATATACTTACTAATTTGATTATTTGCGTGATCTATTAGGTCAATTAACTCTCATTAACCAACCCAATCATTTTGCATTCGGTTCGCTCTCTCAATTTATTACCAAAGTATGAAGTTACAACAAATAATCACAACACCCAAATGAACTAACATAAAATCAACTAGATTAATATTGACTCAAGTTTAAATCCCTAAAGAAAAGTTAGAACATCATCGTCAATCCCAAATCCATCAACATCATCATATCCATCTTACATATTCAAAGAAAAGAAATAACAAGATGAAAAGAAAATGTCACTTTGATATAATCGAGATAGCTTAGGAAAGCAACAGTAGCAGAAACTTGCTCCTCTCTCCTCTTCTTCCTCTTCTCTCTCTTTTTCTTTTTTTTTTCTTGAAGTTTTCCCAAAGTGGTAGAAGTTGGAGCTCCCCTTAGGGTTCTTTCTCTTTCTTTACATAGTCTTTGCTATTTTAGGTAAACTTTAGGTTTTTTTTAGTCCAAAATGTCCCAAATGTCTTAGTAAGTCATGTTCAGGAGGCTATCCGTGTTGTTTGCCGTGCAAGCCATAATCGTGGTAGCCCCTGTAAGCTTCTGTCACGGTCATGGCTTTGGGCCTTACTCCGATCTCTCCAAATTCTCTCCATTCTTCGATATTTGATCTGAAACAATAACAAATACATCAAGACACCTTAAATATAAAAAATTTAAGCTCAATAGCATGCTCTCACCCATGAAACTCTCAAAACACAAATGTCTAACTAAAAACACAATCCTAAACTAAATATGCACTAATAATTCAATTTAACAACTAGACACATACTAAACTACCCACTAAAACATTATGCAACCTATCACTATTATGCATCATCTTTGGAAACTTCATATACTTTATCACCATTCTAATTAATTCTCCACTACTTCGCATCTTTCTTATTCTTCTATAATTTTTTCATAACCCTAGGTGCAACTTCTGACTTCTAGCCATGTACAAAATATCTCCTATCCTCATGCCTCTTAATCACTATGATTCTAATTGTTTCTAGCATGCCTATAATTGACCCATCTCTATTTAGTAAGATCCATCCATCGAATGTTTCACTCATAATGTTACCAACAACCAAACATTTGGATTCAAAGGACTGGTAACATCTCGCCTATCTCTCCCTAGGATATTCAAGCAATAATGATGCACATTTAGTGTTATTTTGTCTAATCTTTTCAATAGCTCGTTAAAATATTCTATATACGTTGACCAAGCACAATCATAATATTTTTTTTCTCAAACTCCCTTCCAATTCATATTCCAATTATGGTATATATGCTTAGCACATATTATGAGTGGAATATGGTATTGTCTCTTCCATTGCCCTAATTAATCCCTATAACAATAGAATATATTAAGTTAATATACAATTGATACAACATCTAACTATTAATCAATGAATAAAAAAACCTTTTGCATATCTGATATTACTACAACTCCAAGTCCAAAGATAACTAACTTGTAAAGAAGTTCCAAGAATAACTATTCTTTACCTCCATAACATCGTAAGCCAACAAATACATAGCTCCATTACCATACATCCCAACTGCACTCAATATTTGGCCTTGGAATTAGTCTTAAAAAACAACCATCAATGTTAGACCCTGATTTCGGAGCCCAACATTCGGAGTCATAAAGCGTGAGCATATTATCCTATAGGGTTATTTCAAGGAACCTTTATTAGTCATCATCCCACATGAGTGGCGCCCACACCAGTTAGATGTCCAAATAAACTCATTTCTCCTATTTTAGAACAAAATTTGGGAAACCTCAAACTAGAATTACAATATCAATTCTTCAGAAAATTTTGTCTCCATTGTCCTAAGTTTCTATTGACACCAAAATCATGTAATTTTGGTTTAAAATTCTAAGAGTTAGGGCCCAAACCTTTTTAGACTGTTATTAAACTAGGATAATATACTATACCTAAATTCCATCTAGAAATTGTAAGTATTAAGGACTGAGTTAAAATTATATTCCTTTAGATAATTTGAATCTTTATGTCTCTAGTTTATTTAGAAACAAGAATCATCTCATTTAGATGTCGGATGACACAGTTATGGCCGAAAGAGTAAAATAAGGTTTTGTCCTCAATCATATTGAATTCGTTTTGGGACAATTAGCATAACTTGCCCTAAAGATATCAGATCAAGGTCATTCTTAGATGGTTTGAAAGAGGACTTCAAGATATACAACTTTTATGAAGATCTTGAAGATAGATTCTATCAGCTACTAGGTTAGAATTGGACTAGACAATATAAGATGAACAGTACCTAGAAGAAGTTTATGAACAGTACATAGAAGATGTTTTACAATTAGAATAAATTTCTCTAGAGATATCAGATCAAGGTCATTCTTAGATGTTTTGAAAGAGACTTCAATATCTACAACTTTCATGAAGTCCTTGAAGATAGATTCTATCATCTACTGGGTCAAAATTTGGACCAAACGATATAAGATGAACAATACTTAGAAGAAGTTTATGAATACTACACAGAAGATGTTTTACAATTAGAATAACTTTCTCTAGAGATATTATATCAAGGTCATCCTTAGATGAATTTAACGAGGACTTTAAGATCTAAAACTTTTATGAAGACCTTGAAGATAGATTCTACCATCTACTGGGTCAAAATTTGGACTAGACGATATAAGATGAACAGTGACTAGAAGAAGTTTCAGTCTAAGACCTATTTGTAATAATTGTCATAACTTGCTTTAGAGATATTGGAAAGGTGTTCTTTAGACGATTTTGAAGAGAACTCATAGATCTACAACTTCTATAAAGACACTGAAGTGAGATTTTGTAGTCTAGAGGGACAAAATTGGACCAAAAAGTGTAAGATTGAATAGTGCATAGAAGAAATACGTTATCATTAGACGACATGACATCACTAAATGGCAGGTCATCACCAGACAAGATGTCATCACTAGATGATACATCATCACCAGACTATATGTCATCACTAGACCACACGTCCTCACTAGAAGATACAATTTATACTCCTGAGCATCTTCCCTAATAAGGATTATAACTTTCGACTCCGATGTCTAAAAATTTCATACTATATACCGTTAGAAAGCTAGAAAGATAAGCTACAACTTTCTAGAAGATAACTTTATCTAATTCAGCCTAGATCAATACATTTTTTCTTTTGAATTTAGAACACGAATTTTACCTCTATGGAAGACTTAAAATTTTGCACTGTGCAACTATGAATATCCTGAGCATGACCATTCAGTCATCAAACTGACTCC
>JANSVA010054343.1:0-12796 GCA_025504915.1 Erythroxylum reticulatum | reverse complement strand
CGATTGTTCAAAATATACCAATAGGCAATTTTGAATTCGTCTTTTGTTAACTCCACATATTTTTCAACGCCAATTGTCCCTACTTGTTGGGAGAAAACTGAAAAGCCACCATTTGATCAAAATCAAGGTTACGTTATGGTCCATTAAATCTTATCTCGATGTCATTTAAGTATATCGAATTCATTCGCTATGTAATCCTCGACAATAGACCCTTCAAGTTGAGCTTTATTACATAACTTAAAAGCACAAAAGAACCTAAAAAAAGTAAAACATTAACAATTGTTACTAACTAATAAATTTTAAAAAAGAAGAAGTTAATAACAAAGTTAATGTAATTTAAAGGGTAATTTTTTCCTTATCAAAACAGAACACTACCCACCTTGAGAACTTTCATCGAACAACTTATATGCATAAAAAATTCAACCCAAACTAACAACAAATTTTTGATATTTTCCCTTTCTTCACCAACATTAACATATACAAATGTTTAATTCAACCATTAATAGTCCAAATAAAGTCATACACATACACATGTCCATTCCCATCACGTAATTACATCTCAGAATTTGATATATATACACCAACATAAGCAGCACTCCCAATGCTTAGCACAATCATAACAGGAAATTCATTAATACTTTATAAACGTGAGAATTCATCCTAAGATTACTGTAAAAATCATATGTTTTCCCTTTTATTACTAACATTAAGACATTCCAAACAAAATCCAATCACGTGCAATCTAAACCAACGTAAACAACTCAATAAAACTACCATTACTCGCCCAACATCACACCTTTAAAACACGTGAAAGGAAGCACAAAACAAATAAAAAAAGGATCCATAACTTACCTCGATGGAAGAACAAAACGACACTAACTGGAGAAGACAAGCATGCAAATGCAAAAGAAAGAAGGTTATCGACTGGGAAGAAAATGAAGAAGAAAGGAGCAGGACAGGAAAGATTGGGAAAAACTAGGTCGAGGGGGATTCGGGTGTATTTGATAAAACATATAGAAAAATGACATTGTTTGTCGTTGGACAAAACATCGTTTTCCTTTTCTTTAAACATTCCAACATTTGGCAACACTTTTAAAAAATGTCGCGAAATGTATGTACACAACAAATAGAAAGAAAGGAAACAATGCCATTCCTTTAAAAGAAAATGACATTGTTTTTCTTTTATATTTTCAAATGTTTCAACATTTGGTGACAAATTTCTAAAATATTCATAAAATGTTTATACACCATTAATCTTTTGGTGACGCCATGTAGAGTTCGTCACTAAATATCATATTTGGCGACGAATTCCTAAAATAGTCGCCAAATCTTTATAATTTTTATATTTTTCAAAATTTTGGTAATATATACATTATATAAAATAATATAGAATTTATATATAGTAAATAGAGTTTTGTGACACCATTTATATATTGTGGAACCATATATTTTTAAAGAAATTAATAAGGACAATTAATTTATTTTGAATTATATATTTATAGAATTTTCCTTTTATAATATAAATTTTCTAAAAATTGTAACCCAATTTATATATAGTAATTAGAGTTTTGTCATATCATATAAAATTGTCAAATCATATATTTTAAAAGACATTAATAAAAAGAATTAATTTATGTAATAAAATTAATTTTATGTTGTTTGCCAATAAATTTTTAAAATGACATTGTTGTTAAATAACTTTATTTTTACACTTATAATTAGTGTCAATAAATTTTAATTTGATTATTAAGAATATCATATTAGTATTTTATATTGATTTCCATTGTTTACTATATTGCAATTATTTTTTAATTACATCGCAATAGATATAAGTATATATGGTAATTAATATAATGTTATATTAATGACATTACCAAAGGTCAAGCCAAATGGTGTGCCCACCATTTCACGATGATTTTTTAAATTGACAGAACATATTTATTTATTCCAAATTAATTGAATGCAATGTCATTTTGGTTAGCTACAAACGACAATGTTTTTTACTAGGTTATTAACACCAAAACAATCCTCTCTTGGATTTCATGTTAGCCGTCATATTTGCTCTTTGTTCACTATCCAATAAGGTAGTCCTCTTTATTGTGGTCGTCTCCTGTGTTGTAATCTTGACCATCGAAGAAGCGTCATTACCTATGTTGGTATTACGCTTCTTTTCTATTTTCAAACCCTCCTTGTGTTAAGTTTTATTGCTACATTTAGGAGTTTCTTACGAGGTTTATGTTCTGCTTATGGTGTATAGGTTTTTGTTTATTTTTTATGTTTGTGTTTGGAAGATGGTTTCTTGTGTTTCTATATTAGATGTGTATCAACATTTTTTTTCTACCTTCCATGCTTGTTTGAGGAAAGCCTCCTAACGATTTGACGAAATGCTTGAATTAAGGCTACACATAACAATTAAAAGACAAATGGTCAAAATCAGAAATATGGTCAATTGTGTTTATGTGTTAGACATAGCAATTAAAATTCAAAACTAATAACCTATTACTTTTATTCTTAAAATACCAAATCTTTTAGCATATACACATTTAAAAACATATATATAATGGAGTAGCTCAAAACTAATAAGCCAATTATTAAGATAATTTAAAGCTAAATCACAGTCACACAACTATTTTTATTAGAGGATTCTACAAGGGATGTTTTTGTAAATAGAAGCAATCATATTTCGGAGCTGTAAGGGATGTTTATGCATCCCCTAAACATAGCACATACACACTTAACGTTCTTAACTTTATCTTATGAAGTAGTCTCACTTGATGGATCCCAAAATTAACATTGGTAAAATTTTGAAACATTCAAATAAGAATTTTTTTATTGATTGTTTAGAATTAAATTGTTAACATTAATTTATCGTGGAATGTCAACGTGGAAACTAGTTTTCGATGGTGGAAATTAGCTCTATTGGGAGGAATATGGTAAAATTGTCTAAGATGAAGAACAAATAAATGCAGAACAAATCCCCTCATCAAACACTAATCATTCATTGCCTTTCCTGGTCGATCTTTTTCTTTAAGATTTTTAGTATCATCCAAACTACCTCTCTTTCTTTATCATCAGTATCTCATTTTCTATTATGAAACTATTATATAAACATCTGATTGTATATACTATATGTTGGAAATGGAGGTGATGGTGATATCCCGATGGTTTATACAGGATTAGGGAAATCAATTGTTTCAAAATAGTGGTTGATTGCAAAAACTATGTATGTCCATCGTGACGATCATGGAGTTTATCAATCATATATGCATATGCTCGAATTGGACTTCCCAATATAGTTTAATTTAGCTTTGATTGTTCTATTCTCTTTGCTCATTAGTTGAAATGCTTAGTATGTGCAGTTCTTCTAATACCATTGTGCATACTATATTTAAGAAATCATTTCACTATATCTTCTGTAAATTTAGTTAAAGCAACGAAGTTATTAAAAGAGGATATCAATTCACCAAACCCTGAGGGACAATCTTTAACTATTTCAATTGATGTCTTGGAACGTGCAAGGAGACTTCTTAGGAAACCTCTTTATCTTTTCTATCGACTCTAATGTCACTTAGAATCTAAAAAAATAATTGTTTCTTTTGCTTTTCAATGGAATATTAGGCAAGGAACTTTATTTATTATTTTGCCTATAAGAATTATTAAACTTCTAATTAACATCCTGTACCACTTACCTTATATATTATATTATATTACTTACCATATTCCAATATTTATATGAATTACTATTTTATTGTTCATAAATAATGATGATTAAAAATAGCAGTCAACTTAAATTTATGATATTTTGATCTTATCAACATTAAAATTTTAGGTATGTTTATCTTTTTATATCCAAAAAATATTTACTTTGCTATATTTAAATTGCCTACCATGCACGTGTTTTTCAACAATATGTTTAAAACTTTGAAAACATTTTATAATTTTTATATTTAAGAATAGCACTCAACTTAAATTTATTATATTTTATCTTATTAGTATTAAAATTTTAGGTAAATTTACCTATTTATATCTAAAAAGATAATTTTTAGAGTTTTAATGCATTAACTAAATATTTAGACAAATTTATAAAGAAGGCAAATGAAATAATATGAAAATTATATATAAATGTCAATTATAATTAACCTTAGGATTATTAAGTACGCTTACCATTAAAAAATCAAATTAAAATTATTAATTTTAAATTCTTTAATATCTATTTTTGGTGATGATTTTCGTATTTTGTTACCAAAAGTCCTACTTTGATGACGAAGTATATATTTCATCGGAAAAAGTAAGCTTTTTTTACGTTGTTTGAAATTATTGTCGCCAAACGCTCGATCATTGGCGACAATATACAGAAATTGTCGTAAAAGAATATGCTTTCCCGTACGATACATAGAAATCATTACTAAAGAAATCCATTTAGCGACGATACTTTAGAACATCGACAAAACCTCAAATTTTTATGACGAATGTATAAATCAACGTCAAAAGTCAACATGTCGCCATAATTTCCAAATCATCATAAAATTTTTTTAGCTAATAATGTGTTTTATTGTAGTGTTATTTAATTGATTAACGTATAAGATAAAGCACATGCCTTTATATATTTTTAGTTATTGCTTAATTAAGACTATACATTAATATAATAAAAAGATTAGATCATTTTATGTTTCTTCCTTATGAAAAGAGTAGTCGATTCTTATAAACTAATGTATAGAAATATTTAAATAAATTTGTATGTACTTGTTAGAAAACAAGTTTACTAAACTAACTAAATATGAGAATTATATTTGGAATATTACTTATGCGTGTATAGGAATTCTCATTATGATTATTACATAAGTAATCGTTTGACTTGAGATCTCTAAAGTATCTCACATAGGGATTGCTATATTTTGATGCAACTTATGACCTATCTTATTCCAAGATAGCTTACTTGATAGTCATTGGATATAAGATAAATTATATTGAGGTAGTTAAGTGATTAATCTATTATTTGTTTCCCTAAAGTAATGAGGGAGAATGTTCCATTTTTTCTCTATTAGTAGTGATTTAGAAATCCTTGACCAAAGTGGTAAGATATTTTAAAAATAATTTTTCAAATATGTTTAAAAGGATTAGTTATTAATGATAGAGAATCAATATGATTAAATTTAAATAGTGTAGACATTTCATACTTTATCTCTAATCAAAACATCATATGATAAAAGAATTAAATTATATAGAAAGTACACAAAAAATAGGTTAGTCAAAATTATTTTGGCATTCTTAATACTAACTAAAGGCAATCTTAATCTATAGATATAGATTATTTATCTAGAGAATTAAAGATAAATTAAAATAGTTTAATTTATATAATCCTAAATATAATTTTAAGGCTACAATTTATATTAATCTCCAATATATTGAGGGCCCTAATGGATCCCACATATAGAATGGTTGAAAAAAAAGATAATTTAATTAAGTTGGACTTGATTATAAAGTTTGAAAAAACTTTAGGATAAAATATAGGATATTTGATAAATAAAGACAATTATTAGATATTAGATCTTATTTAAGCCAAATTGGAATTTAATTAGAAGTAATTATAGTTCTAATTAATATTTAATTGAAATTAGGATTATATTTCAATCAAGTTATTAAAAAGTTAAGTTTTATTATAAATATGAGTAGGCTCATCAAGACCTAGCATTTCTTGTATATTCCTCTCTATGCTTGTAGAGTCTCAACTTGTACGTCAGAACATAGTTAGAGATTAGAAACTTACATAGCTTAATTAAAGCTTTTTCTTTGGTCCACCTATCGACTAGAGGATTTAGCTTGTATGAATTGCTATCGATTTGATACCAATAATGCCAGTCGTTTCAGTATGGTAAGGATAAATATATATCCACAATTGAAAACTTTCACTGAAGTATAATAGATTTACCCAAGGCTTTTCTAAGATGACACTACTCAACCCTTGACACTATCTCTCAACCTCACTTCCCGTGAAAGAATTTCACACCCAATTATACGACCGACTCATGTTAACCTTAACAGAGGATTTTCTCAACAGTATTTGATAATAAAGATATGAAATAAATAACTCAAGTGATTAAACAATAACCAACATAAATAAAGACAACATTTATGATAAAAATCAACTCCCCACAATATGCCACTTTATGAACAAAAGAACGTCCGACAAAGCAATGTACTATTGTTTGGGCTGAAGCTGAACCATCGAAAGATAGATGCAGATTAAAACTTTTTGTCTTGTCACCTCTTCACCAAAAGTTGTCTCATTATTCGCTCAAACACGCACACGACTTTAATGCTCACTGCCCATTCAATTTCAAGACGCCCATGTAGGATACACCAAAAGCCCTTGATCTCCACCATTACCATTGTATCTTGATATTCTCACTTCAAAACAATGCCTATGATGTACTGTTGTTATATGGATATCTTAAACATTACTCATATATACATTAGGACTTATTCAACTTAAAATCCTAAAGCTAAAATCTCCCATCCAAAATCCCAGTCATGCACCAACAAGCAAGAAAACTTCCTTTATCTTATATCCCTAAAATCATACATCCAAACTAGACTTCCTTTACACTCTCTTACCATTATCCATGCACTTATACTCCGCTTTCACATGTGAACCATTATCTAAAAATCTAATTCAAAAAACAAATATCACATAGCTACATCTCATATTAATTTGGATTTTAAGATTTGTAATATCTTGAAGGTCTAATAATCAAAAATCTCAAAATTAAATAATAAGATATATAATAAATATCTTAATAATCTCCCCCTTTTTGGCATTTTGTCACAAATAAGAAACTCCCCCCAAATCCAACTTCAAGCTTCAAAGAATATCCATCAAATTCAAGAAACATCTAAAGAAGCAATAATGAACAATCATCCAAATTTCTCCTCTTTGGGATAAAAAGATGCAAAAAAAACACGACAAATAGTCAAACATATACCTTGAAATCTCTCCCTAAATGGAACATTCACCATAAACAATCTAATGTCTCCCCTTTCGGACAAAACAATATCAAAACGCATAATCATAATAATCAACAATAGGTGCAGCGGAAGAATTATAAGTACGCCAAGAAGACAAATTACCACCATTCAAAATAGTGAGAGATATGTCCGAAAGAGAGAGAGATATCCAAGAGAAATCCATACTAATGAGAGAGTTGGAGAGCCTTCGGTGGAGCCAAATAGAAATCACAATGCAAACTATTAAAAATATGGGACAACAATGGCAACATAAAAAACTAAAGAACTAAAGAAGACAATTTTCTTAATGATTCACCTTTTTTAAAACAACACGAAAAACTTACAATCCCTGTGCCCCTTAAAGAAATTCAAACATGATCTTTTTCTTCTTCATATTATCTTTGTCAACGGTTTCTTCTTTTGAAGTAACTAACTTGCCCTCTCTTTGACTAGTTTCTTTACAAATAGTAACTAATTGTGAATCTAGACAACTTCTTATTTTTCCTTCACAATGTCTTTGTGTCTATAATTAACCCTTTCTAATCCTAGTGTACTTCGGTAACATGGATTGCCACTGGAAATTTAATGGAGAGTTTCTAAATTTTTAGTCCTGATCCCTTTGAAACATCACTTGTAACATCTTGTAAAATCTTAATCTTATGTGCTCGATAACTCTGTAAAAATGACACATCGATATAAATCTTCAATTCTTTCTCGATGTTTCTTCTTCTTGGACAAATCTGGACATATTCTCCTCATTCACTTTAGAGCACTCACCCTTATGGCCAATACCTTGAAGATCCCCTTTAACCTTACCAATTGTCATTAACTTTTCCAATTTTTCTATGTTCCATTCAACTTTCTCAATCCCTTTCAGTACTTACCAATTTCATTCTAGCTTCACCAAGCTCGTCTAACTTCAACATTAATTTCTTTTCTAAATTTGGGATGGTGTTCTTCATGGAGAGATTCTCTTCCTTCAATATTTCATTCTTTCTACATATTTTCACCCATTTTTCATACATTAATTTGTAAGCCTCGTAAATGTTACCCTGTTTGTCATCTAGACCACTTCCATCACTGTCATAATCTGATATTAGGTCTTGAGATGAGTTGTTTTCAAAATTTTCTAATTTTACCCTTTTTCTAACTTCAGTTACTTCCTTATTAGTTACTGTTAAGCAAGTAACTAGACTTTTGCTATGTAAGGTAACCAACGCAGCACTATTATCTATTTCTTCTTCGCTACCATATTTACTCTCGTAATCATTCTCACTCTAAGTGCTTGAGAAGGACTTTCCTTTTCTCTTCTTCAAAGTATTAACACATTTAGATTGAATGTGTTCAAAACCTTGACATTTATGACATTAGATTCTCCTTGCCTTCCTTTCTCTCTTTTGAGTTTTGGATTGTTTGAAGTTGTTGTTTGATGAACTCCCACCTTTTTACCTAAACTTGGGTCTGTCCTTTTTCACTCTCTTCAGCCACTTATTGAACTTTCGTGTTAATAGCTGAATATCCTCATTCTCATCGGATTCATATTCAAAGTCATTCATGACTTTACCAATCTTGGCTTGCAATGATAATCCTTTCTTCTTCTCTCGATTATCCCTCAACAAATTTATTTCAAAATATGTAAGAATTCCAATTACCTTCACCAATGACAAGTCATTAATGTGATAAACCTCCTCGATTGCTGCAATTTTTGAAATAAATCTTAGAGGTAGTGATCTCAACGTCTTCTTGACTAGTTCCAGATTGGAATATTTCTTCCCCGATTGATGTGCCTGATTCGTTATATATCGCAATCTTTCATGAAAGCCTTCGATAGTCTCTTTTTCATCCATCCTCATTTCTTAAAACCTCACAGCTAGCATTTGTAGTTTTGATGCTATCACAGATTTAGACCCTTCATGAATAGTTTGCAAAGCATCCCACGCTTATTTAGTCGATTCACAAGCTGAAATCATTGAGAAGCATCCCTTATCAATAACACTAAATATTGCATGCATTATTTGTGAATTTCCAAGTGCACTTTCTTCTTTGACTCTTGTCCATTCAAATAGATCATTTTGAACTGTCTCTCCTTTATCGTCAATGATCATTGGATGCTATGAAGACTTTCATCTGTGATTTCCATGCAGGATAGTTATATCCATCCAATAGCGGTGGCCTGATAATTGATTCTCTTTTTATGGCCATATTCGCGAAACTAAGATCTGCACCAACTTACTACGAAGTTCTAAATCGGTGACCTCTCTTTGATAACAATTGAAAAAACCAAAGGGAGTAGTCGTTTCGCAAACTTTCCAATTTGTTTCTAGCAAACAAAAAAATCAGAAAAATTAAGAGAACCAAAAATAAATCAACACCAAAAATTTGGTAACGCAGTTCAACACACTTTGCGTACGTCTGTGAGCCCCTCACCTAGATTAATAATTTTCACCGAAGTACAATAGATTTACCTAAGGCTTCACTGAGCTGACACCACTCAACCCTTGACACTATCTCTCAACCTCACTTCTCGTGAAAGAATTTTACACCCAGTAACACGACTAACTCGTGTTAACCTTAATAGAGGATTTTCTCAACAGTATTTGATAATAAAGATATGAAATAAACAACTCAAGTGATTAAACAATAACCAACATAAATAATGACAACATTTGAGATAAATTCAACTCCCTTAAATATGCCTCTTTATCAATGAAAGAACATCCAACAAAGCAATGTGCTACTATTTGGGCTGAAGCTGAACCACCAAATGATAGCTACAGAATAAAACTTTTGTCTTGTCACCCCCTCTTCACCAAAAGTTGTCTCATTATTCGCTCAAACACACACATGACTTTAACGCTCATTGCCCATTCAATTTCAAAACACCGACATAAGATACACCAAAAACCTTGATCTCTACCACTACCACCGTGTCTTGATATTCGTGCTCCAAATAATGCCTAGGAAGTACTGTCGTTCTATGGATATCTTAAACATGGCTCATATATATATTAGGACTTATTCAACTTAAAAATCCCAAAGCTGAAAGCTCCCAGTCAAAATCCCAGCCATACACTAACACACAAGACAACTTCCTTTATCTTATATCCCAAAAATCATACATCTAAACTAGACTTCTTTTACAATCTCTTACCATTATCCAACAACAACGTCATGCACTTATACTCCTATTCAAGATAGACTTCTTTCATATCTGAATCATTATCTAAAAATCCAATTCAAATAAAAAATATCTCATAGCTATCTTAATTTAGATTTTAAGATTTGCAATATCTTGAAGATCTAATAATAAAAAACGTCAAAATTAAATAATAAGATATATAATAAATATCTTAACAATTATTTTTATCAATTAATTAAGTTATAGATTAAAGTGACACTGACATGCAAGAAATTATAAATTTTTTCATTGCGTGTAGTATCAGATTTCTCCCTAATTTTTTAAAAAAATTTGCTCTAGTGTTGTTGAGATCCTTCGACTCATTATAATTCTAATTGCATCTGATATTGTAGTGTTCATTGCGTTATATGGAAGTCGAATAATGTAGAGAAAATGGATGAAAGGAAGAAAAGATTGGCCTAATTTACTTAGAAGAAATTGTTGTGATGGTTAATTCTAGAGCAATCTAAGTGCCTATTTGGATGGGTTTTTGGGAGGTTAATAAGTACTTTTGTCCACTACAAAAGCCTTTTTTAAGAAAAATGGATGTTTGACTGTAAAATAAAAAAGCACTTCTTTAATAGATATGGTTTTTTTGGTCACCAAAATACAACTTTTTAAGAAACTCAAATTTGGAGCTTCTAAAAAAAGTCTCTCAAATGACTTCTTCGAGTATATTTTTCATATCAATTAATGAGCCTATTTTTTAGTCCCTTTTACCTTTATGTTTTACACATAATTTTCACAATACCCACAATCCATCTTTACGTTTGTCTTGCAAATCTATCATCTCTATTTGGTGTTTTTTAGATTTTTAATATTTATTTTTATATTAATTTTACTTATGTTATAATCCATATAAAAGATTTAGTTAGATATATTTTCATTTATGTTTCATATGGTTTAAAATTATATAATAACTAATATATTGTGTTTTGCATATTGTTTAATATATTTTATATTTATTACAAAATAAATTATAGTTAAAATTAAAAAAAATTATATTGTCAAACAATGTATTATATGAAGTTCTTTAAAAAAAACTCTTTTTAAATTGACAATTAGACAGTTAACTGACTTTTTAGAAAAGTTTTTCTCAGAAAAGATCTACAGAAAAAAAAACTTTACAAATAAAAGCTCTACTAATATAAACCTAACAAAATTGAGGCTAAGAGCCCACATATTATTATTTTTTACATATTTTATAAATCATATAAATAAAAACTTTAATCAATTGAAAACTTTATATGTTATCCGTCGAGGCTGTTATATGATCAAGGTCAATCTATTTTACAACCTATTTTGATTCCTGTCGTCCAAAAGGAGCAGTGGCAAATCGTAAGGAGAAACTACGAATTGAACTATGTGCAGGAATGTGTGTTATTACCGTCACCACTAACTAATAAAGAAGAACAATGTTTGTAAAATCCCCTACTGTACTTATTTCAAATCTTGCTTAAAGAAAAAAGAAGAAGAAAGAGAGAGTCAATGATTTGTTATTTCATTTGTAATAGATTAGCTTCTCCTCGTACAAGTGATCTTTACTTTCTTATGATCCATGTGTGCTTCTTATGTCTTTTTGACAAGCTGTAAAAGAATAAAACGTCTCCTCACGACGCACAGTAAATAACTGTGTATGATCATCAAGAAATTTGACAATAATGAAAGTTGCTCCACTCTGATGCCAATTGCTTTGAAATTGCACCCCATTCTATGGTTTTTGTTACACCTGTTTCTTTGCCGCCTTCACCATGATCAAAATCAAGCGACAGAAAATGAAGATGAAACACTGTTGTTGCTGCCACTGCTTGGCGCAATCCTGGTTACTCTATGTACAACTGGAATAACAAAATATCAAGTGGTTACAAATTTTCCACACCACATGTTGTATAGTCAACCATCCTTTAGTCAACGTCAGAAATGTCTTAATTAGATTTATCTTACTTGATGTAAAAGAGCACCAGTTGATGTTAAAAGCGTTAATAAAATTCTTGATGTGCTAAATGTGAAGTTCAGAACATTATAAACAGCATTTTCCAGAATATTGAATTTTAGAACTATGCGGAACTGGAATAACAAACTGGGAATCCCCAAACCCAAATTTTCATAGGAGTAGGTAGCTTGTCAGAAATGACTTTTCCACACAATATGACCTTTCCACACAATATTTTGCGGCAGTTAACCGTCCTTTATTCATATGACTAATGACTAATGCCTAGGTAGCTTGTCAGAAATGGCTCTGTAATTATCTCTCGGAATCGTCTGTCCCTTTATCCTGTCCAATTTTGCTTCACTTTATCTTAGTCATACATACATAAATATATAACTGAGATAAAGCAGAGTAGAGTTGGGACAAGATAGAGAGGACAGAACATCATGTCCCCTCAATACTACCTTACCTGCATCCACAATTATTAATCATGTTCCCCCAAAAGTTTCCAGTATAGCTCCAGACATTGTTGGAGCAAGACGATCGTGCTCATGGATGTTCTCTTTCTGCTTCTACATTCATTGACACTACTAGTTTTCCATTTCGGGATTGTCACTTCTGTGGACATCTTGGCTTGGAACCAAACCATTAGTGATGATGGCCAACTTCTGGTCTCCAAAGAC
>JANSVA010054323.1:0-12796 GCA_025504915.1 Erythroxylum reticulatum | reverse complement strand
AATGTGAATGAGAAAGAATGTGAATGTGACTAAATGAGCATAATGATTGAATTTGTGGAATGCATTTCATTCCAATGTATGAAATATAAAGGTAGTTGTGGCTGATGTCGCAAGTAAAAAACAAGCTTAAAGCTTAGACATTTTTGGAAAGAGCCTAAGGCTCAATATGTGTGCAATGAGCCCTGTATCTCCAACGGATAAGGGACAATATGAAAGAACCCGGTATCTATAACAGATATGGGATAATGAAAAAGGCACACGGCCACAACAACGTAATCAATGAATTTGAGTTTCATAAATATTGCATTCATATATTATATGAATAAATTGAATGATTGCATTATTTTGAGGACTTTTCTTGTATGAATACGTGATAATTTCTTGATGATTGTGTTCTACAAAATTGTAGCGAAATGATGAATTGTATGAATTTTTGTTTGAAATGTGACATCTGTGAACAAAGTGTTTCGTGATATTAGTTGATGATAATCAAGTTGATGTGAGTTTTGTGGTAACATAAATTGTTGTGTTGTATGACAAGAGTTAACCATCGAGGATGGTTACTCAATTGAGTTCGAAAAACTCACCAAAATTGTATGTTGATAATTTCAGGTTCGAGAAAGCAAAAATTTAACTGCTAGACAGAGATTTTATACCACTTTTGGATACAAGTTATGACACAAAGGTCGGTCAGCTAGGACTGAAGGACTAGTTTTTTTGGTTTTGGTTATTTGCTCATGTATGTAGCATAGTTTGTAGGCTGAACTGTGAGCATTGATAGCTTGATAATGTATAAATATGAATGATGGATCTAATGCTACATTGTAAATTATGTTTCATAAAATGAAATAAGGAAACGTTTGGATTTTAGATTATGTGCTATTATGTTTTTGTTTATGATTCCATACATGAGATAGTTAACACGATACTTCTGTCGAGCATGTGCACGTGTGACCGTAGGGTACATGTACATGTGTCGAGCGGGATTGGGGTGTTACACTATCACTCTAACGTTTTAACTTGACATTGACACCCTCTTTTATCTTATCTATTAAGAGACAATATTGTCAACAAACAACATATACTGAGGCATATCCCCTTGGATTTCTTGACAAGCTCATTCATCACTACTGTAAATAGAAAAAAGGCTTAATGAGGAGCTTTAGTGTAGTCTAATATCAATATAAAAATTCTCTGTATCTCCTCTTATCGTCCTTACTCTAATCTTTGTCCCTTCATATATATCCCTAATAACTTGTATATAAGATAAAAGAACTCCTTTAACCTTTAAGCACCTTCACAAGATTTCCCCAAATACCCTATCATATTCCTTCTCTAAATCAATAAAAACCAAGTGAAGATTACTATGTCTTTCCCTTTAAAATTTTATTAATCTTCTTAAGAGATATAACGCTTCCATTGTGGACCTTCTTAGCATGAATCCAAATTGGTTTCCCAAGATAGGAGCCTCCTTTCTCACTCTCTTCTTAATTACCTTATCCCATAGCTTCATAGTGTGACTATGTAGTTTGATTCCTTTATAGTTGTTACAATTTTGAATGTCCCCTTTGTCCTTGTATAGAGGAATTAAAGTCCTCAGTCTCCACTAATCCGACATTTTGGTGGTCTTAATGATCATATTAAAGAGCTTATCTAGCAAAGTAAAACCCTCTTCGTCTAGGCTCTTCCACGCCTTAATGGGTGTCCCATCAGGCCTTACTACCCTTCTGCTCTTCATCTCCCTCAAAGCTCTTTTAATTTCTTCCTTTGTAATTTGCCTACAATGAGTCAAGTTACGAAACCTCTTGGACTTGCTAAGATCACCTAAAGATATATTGTCCTCTATGTCTTCATTAAAAATGCAATAGAAATACCTCTGTCATCTTCTCTTAATGTCATTTTCAGTTATGGGCCCCCGTCCCGCTTTTTCTCTTATACAACGAACTTGATCTAAGTCTGTTGTTTTCCTTTACCTAGCTCTCGCCAACTTAAAAATATCATTTTCTATATCTTTAGCATCCAATATTTGGTACAAATTCTTGTACACTTTGCTTTTAGCTATTGAGATTGTCTTCTTTGCCTCTTTCTTATCTGGTTTATATGTTACTATATTGGTTATTCTCTCTACCTCCGTGGTACTATCTAATAGTGTTTTATATGTATCCTTCTTGATCTTGTCACTTTCTTGTACATCTTCATTCTACCACCAAGACTTCATCTTACTACCCCTAATTCCTTTAGACACCTCCAATACCTCTTTAGTTTTATTCCTTAACAGAGTTGCTACTCTCTCACATCTGGCTATCATCTTCTACCATTTTCCATTCATCTCTAAATATTACTCTATCCTTAAGTACTTTCATTGTGTCCACTTTTAGATTCCACCATCTGACTCTGGTACACCTCCTAGGACTTCTTTTCTTCTTCCATCTCTTAATTATAAGATTAAAAAATAACAGTCTATGTTGAGTTGACAAGGAAGTGTTCAATATTACCTTACAATCTTTGCGTGTAGGTCAATCACTCTACCTTACTAGGAGATAGTCAATTTGAGTTTTTGTGTTTCTATTCTTAGAAGTCACCAGAAGCTCCTCATTTTTCTTGAAAAAAGAATTAGCTATCATTAACTCAAATGCTATCGTAAGATCTAACAAAGCAATCACACTATCATTCCTATCCCTATACCCAAAACCTTTATAAGTCTATGGATACTCGTTTAAGGTTACCCCTATGTGCCCATTAAAGTGTCCTCTTAGAATGATTTTCTTATCAAGGGGGATCTGCTGAATCACCTTATCTATCCCTTCCTAAAATTTGCATTTAAGTTATTAGTCCAAACCTATTTGAGGTATCTACAAACACATCAAATTAAGAACAACACCTTTCACCACAATCTTTATCGACATAATCCTATCATTTGTCCTCTTTACCCTCATAATGCAATTTATAAGTTCCTTAACAACTAAGATACCTACCCCATTTTGCCGTCTCAAACACCTTGCGTACCAAAGTTCCATTAATCTCTTTCTTTTTCACCCCTGTCCACTTTGTTTCCTGGATGCTTGCTATATGAATCTTAAACAAAATCTCCACTAATCCCAAAGACTTCCCTGTAAAAGTCCCTATTTTGCAAGAACCTATCCATAATATGTTAGCGCCTTCTTTACTCTTAAACCCAACACTCACCGAAAGATGAAGTAATAAAATACTTTTCTCCATTAAAGGATGGAGTGTCAAAAGTTTCACATTTATCAATGTGAGGAGTTGAGTACTTCTTGTGGCTCTTTCCTTACTATGTTCAGTTTGCTTTCTCTTAATTCAATTCACACATTTCCTAAGATAAAAAAAATCTAAATTCGAAACAATTTCATTCTTTACCAATCTTTTAAATCTTTCTTTAGATATATGACCTAAATAAGTAAGTAGGATTATCATTCATTATGCTATGTATAGTTTCAATCATATGATAAACAGAAAATAGGGATTTAGAAAAAGTAATATCAAGTCTTAATTTATATAAACCATTCATAAGAGTTCCAAAAACAATAATGGAATTATGTTTAAATAAGCTGAAACAACCCTAAAAAAACTTAAAAGTCTGCCCACTTTCTTTAAGTTTACAAATAAAAATTAAGTTTTTTTTGAAAAATTAAATATGTTAAGAAATGGGGTACATGGTGTTTGGCTTCCATAATATGGAAATAATGTACATAGATAGTGGGGAGCTAGAACTAAAAGAACTCCCCTAAACCAATCAACTTCAAATAAAGAATGCAACGTTTAAAGACTAGTTAGTTCAATATTATCGTTTCATCAAAAGGGTAAGGTTATCCTTCTACAAAGACACAAGACCTCCATATTGATAAATTAAGGACTACAATACTCCTATAGTTTCTCCAGAGGATTCTATAGTGTTGAGTCGCTTACATTGTCTGCAAAACCATCAATAGGTAAAAGTTCCCATAGCTCCATCATTCCTACTTTATCAGTACAAGCTAACTACCTATCACCTTCTATTTGATTAAAGTAAGGAAAACCATTTTAGCATCCACGATATAGTTGGGTCTATAAGCTGTAATAGTGAGATCATTTATCTCTATGTTCTAATTATTTTAAGATTTCCCACTTTATCTAAACTCTTACAAATATTGGATGAAAAGTTTATAGCCTTCACAGATCATCTTTCCATAGTCTCAAGGCCTCAATTAGTGTCTGGTCGTAGTTTGTTTGATATGTGGATACTAAGAGCTGTCTTATAATATTGTAGGAACAATTTCTATTATTTCATGTAATGTTCTTTCCTTCCTCTCAAATCTCAAGGAATTGTGCTCTTTCCATACTTCATATAATCACGCACCTGTTGCTAGCATGAAGACCTCTTTGGTAGTTTTAGAAATCCTGGAGTTGACTAAGAATCATGGATCACCTTTTATAGTAGATAAGAGTTAGTGCTTTAGTGACATTTTGATTTCACTATATTCAAAATAGCTCTTGATTAGGGATAATTAAAAAATAAGCGATCCTATTTTCTTCCTTATGATTACAAAGCAAATAGTTGGTACTCAAGTTAAGATAATGTAACATGTCCATTGTAATAAGTTTGATATTTACTGTCATCCATAGCAAGAAAACTATCCTAAGAATTAAGGTTTCATTCCAAACTAACTTATACTAATCCACCACAAGTCTATATAGATGAAAAATTTCCCTGAATTTCCTATTAAAAGTATGGTTTATATGGATATTATGCTATAGATAGTAGGCTTGGTTATTTAAATTTAGAGAATACAAAGGGCATTAGTGTCTAATTGCTTCAGGTTGCTTCCACTCTCCTGTTTCATTCATAATATGAACTTCGGACTGTATAGGATATTCCAAAAGGCAGACCCTTACTAGTTGGTTCTGTATTAGGGGATTATGACCTGTCCAGTTGTCATGAACGTTTGACTGTATAAGATATTCTAAAAGACAGAATCTTGCTAGTTGGTTCTGTATAAGAGGGGCATAAGTTTAAGGTATATTTTAGCACTTTCATTTTATGAAGTAGTAGCCTTAATGTTGTTAGCAATAGTCATTCACATTAAATTAAGAAATAATTTGTTAGACTTTTCCCATGCTTTATAATGTGCCTTCTCAAGCTCATTACTTATATTTGTAATAGTAGCAAGCTTTTCTTATAATAATGTTAACATAAGATTCAAAACACCTAATTGGAAATTGACCTTTTAACACAATTTAGAGAAGCTGAAACCATTAAACACGGTAACAAAAGAAGCATACAAATGAAGAGAAATAGATGCAGATACATAAATGCTCAATAAATTATCATATTAAAATAATAACATATTTAAAATATACTACAGGTTTCCTTTGCATAAACTCAACAATATATTATCATAACTTTAATGTCATACAAACTTTATCAAGTAATTAAACAGAACTTGTCAAATACAATCAATAACTTTTGATAGATAACAAATTTGACAAGCGAATATTAATTTTCCTTTATCATGTTTATTAGTCATTTATTGTAAATTTACCTTTGGGTGAATTCTAGAATTCTATCAACTATTAAACATCATTTATCCATATAATTAATTTAATAATATGCATTATTATTTTATGAAAAAATGAATATTTATATAAAAAATTGCTTAGTTAGTTTAGTTACTTTCGTGACTAATAAACTATCCTCTTTACAATATCATGTATAAATTCAATATATAACACATAATTTTTAAAATTTAATAATAATATACATAAATCTAATATGAGATCATTAATAAAATTAATAAAATATATAACATGAGAATAAAGAAAAATTATGACATTAAAATTTGAAAACAGAGAAAATCAGAATTAAAATAAATGACATGATATTATCTTATATAAGAGGCTCTTGGAAAAACAATAAAGCCAAAGTTTGTAAGTTCTAAGATTAAATGGGATTTCAGACACCACATATGTGAGTATCACTTTACAAAATTGATAGCGCTTATTACACTTCAATTGAAGTGCTTGACAAAATAGTAGGAAATCACATCGATTCTGTAAATGTATATCAAACATGGAACGTATTCACCTGTACCAAAAATCGATGTGCCCCTGTTCCCTTACCATCTAACCCATTTATTAACTGGGAGAGAGAAAAACAAATGGGTTGGATGTAAAAGGAAACATGGGGCACCACAATTTTCGGTATAGGTGAATACGTTCTATCAAACATGAACTTAAGAAAGTTCTTCTAGAGATGATTTGACTTTAGAAAAGACACCAATAATAATGGTATTTTGATATAAGGAACCCTTGTACACTCATATACTTAGAAAAGAGTTCTACAGGACTACAAAATCAATCAAATCATGGCTAACATATAATGACATGATTTTTATTTTCATATGCTAATCTTAATGATTTTTAATCAAAGTAGTTTTTGGACAAACACTCAAACACAAAAGGTAGGAGGCATGTCTTTAAATCGAGCAGATGGAATCAGTGTAAGCGATTCAGTGTGCACAGCATGCAGGAATAAAAAGGAGATGTCTTAATAAGAATAGGCTCTTGGAACATTAGGACCCTCACGGGAAAGTCCTTAGAATTATTAGAGATTTTAGACAAGCGTAAGATACAAACAGCTTGCATTTAGGAAACTAAAAGGGCAGGAGCTAAAGCAAAGAAGATAGGGGGTTTCAAATTATAGTACTCGGGAAGTACACGGAAGCAGAATGGGATAGGTATCTTAGTGATCAAGGAACTTATAAACTGAGTGGTGGGGATCAAAAGGGTCAATGATAGAATTATGGTGGCAAAAATTGTTTTTAGCAGTGTGGTTCTCAATGTAGTATGTGCTTATGCACCTCAAGTTGGTTCAGATGAACAACAAAAATGTATATTTTGGGTGACACTGGATGGGGTGCTTTTATAAATCTCTAATACTGAGCAGATCATCCTAAGAGGTGATTTTAATGGGCATATAAGGGCGGTTTCAGACGAATATACAGGAACTCATGGGGGCTTCAGATACGACACTAGAAATGATAGTGGGAATGCTTTATTGGACATGGTCATAGCATATGAGTTAGTAATAGCAAATTCCTTATTTAAGAAAAACAAAGCACACCTGGAGACATTTCAGAGTAGTACAACTAACACGCAAATTGATTATCTCCTTGTCAAGAAAGAGCCAGATTATGGTACAAGGATTGCAAAGTACTTCCGGCTGCATGCATACCAACCCATCATAAATTGTTAGTTTTGGATCTAGGAATTAAGAGATGTAGGTCACAACAATTTGCCAAGCAATGTTGTAAAATTATATGATGGAGGCTAAAAGGGGACATGGTGGAATAGTTAGGACTCAAGTTTGGTATAATACATCATGGTCAGTGTGTGGGGATACGAATCAAATGTGGGAGGGAGTAGCCCCCGTAGTGAGAAGAACTACCACAAAACTCCTAGGGGTATCTAAAAGGTAAAGGGAAGATGGATGAAATCTTGGTGGTGGTCAGACGAGGTCCATGGGACAGTAAAGGCGAAAAAGAGAGCTTTTAAAGATCTTTTAACAAGTACAACATGGGTGGAGCGGGAAACTAATAAAGTAAGGTGTAGACTGGCAAAATAGAAGGCAAAGAAGACTATTTTAGTGGCTAAAGGAGAAGCATACGAGACTATGTACAGGGATTTGGATACGTTCAAGGAAGCATAAAAAATTTTCAGGCTAGCACGAGATAGGGCACGTAAGACGAAAGATTTCAACCAAGTCTACTGTATACATGATGAAGTAGGATAGGTACACACAAAGGCCCAAGCCATCAAAAGGAGATGGCATAGATACTTTTATGGCCTATATAATGAAGATATATTGGTCAACGTAGAGTTAGGCAAACCCTTCGTGTCGGGGCATTTTCTTAAGGGGGACTCGTAGGGAAAGGTCACAAGGGGAGAAATTACAAAGGTTTTGTGGGGGATGGGGAGCAGAAGGGTCGTGGGGTCGAATGAGATCCTTCTAGAGGTATGGAAGTGAATAAGAGTTGTTGGTATTAAGTAGTTAGTTCAGCTCTTTAAAGTAGTCCACAAGTCAGCTAAAATGTCGGATGAGTAGAGATTGAGTAGGTTGATCACCTTATACAAGGCCAAAGTGGACATCCAACAATGTCACAACTATAAAGGCATCAAACTCCTAAGTCATACTATGAAGCTGTGGGAGAAGGTAATTGAAAAGAGAATCCAGAGAACTGCTTCTATATCGACCAACCAATTTAGATTTATACCTAGTAGGTCCATGACATAAGCAATACATCTACTCCATAGACTAATGGAATGCTACAGGGAATGAAAACGAAATTTGCATATAATTTTTATTGATTTAGAGAAGGCATATCACAGGGTTCCTAGAGAACTCCTATGGAGGTGTTTGGAGGCAAAGGGAATTCCTATGACTTATGTCAGAGTAATTAGGGATATGTATGAAGGAGCATTGACTAGCATAAGGACGATAAGAGATGACACGAAGCATTTTCTATTGGTGTTGGACTATACCAAGGCTTTGCCTTAAGTCCTTTTTCGTTCACATTAGTGTTAGATGAACTTACCAAACATATTCAAGGAGAGGTACCTTGGTGTATGTTATTTGCTGACGATATTGTCCTAGTGGATGAGACTAAGGAGGGGGTCAATTTTAAGTTAGAATGTTAGATAGAAATGTTACAATCGAAAGGTTTTAGAATGAGCAGGTTTAAGACTGAGTATTTAGAATGCAACTTTTTGGGAAGCTAAATGGTAGATGAGGCGGCGGTAGAAATTGGTATTGACATCATACTACAGAAATCGAATTTTAAAAACCTCGGGTCCGTCATTCAGAGAGATGGTAATATCAATGCCGATATAGTACATCGTATTAGATTTGGGTGGGTCAAATGGTGAAGTGCATCAGGTGTTTTATGTGATAAAAATGTTCCTTTAAAACTCAAATGGAAGTTTTATAAAATGGTGATTCGGCCAAACATGTTATATGGGGAAGAGTGTTGGCCTGCCAAACATAGACATACAAGACAGTTTTTGGTAGCATAAATGCATATGCTTCAGTGGATGTGTGACATTACCAAAAGAGATAAGGTCTAGAATCATGCGATGATAGACAGACTACAAGTGACTAGTATTGCCAACGAGTTGAGAGAGACTAGGCTTAGGTAGTTTGGGCATGTGTGCAGGAAGCCCTCTGATGTTCCGATACAATGTTGTGAGAAAATAACCCTTAGTGACTAGAGGAGAAAAGCGAGGCTTTACAAGAACTAAAGGGAAGTGATCAAGAAAGATATGTTAGAGTTGGCACTTACTGAGGCAGTGGTTAGAAATAGAAAAGTCTGGCATGATCGGATACGGGTAAAGGATACCCTTTAAAGTTCACCAAAATAATTGAGTAAGTTATTAGGAGATGTTTACTTTAACGCTCGCACCATATAGTTACCACGTAGGAAGTCCAACCCAATGTCCTTTTTGCCTTTGTTAGCTGTAAGTCTTGGACAAGGCTTTCGGGCCTACAACTTGGCTTTTCAGGACAGGTATATAGGGAAAAATCCCGTGAAGCCGTTTACAATCGTAATATTTTCATAACCTCAAGGTCTCTGAGCAAAGACCCCTAGCTTAACTAGCGACAAAAAGAGCCAAACTTTGCAGCTTATCATGTACTAGTAGATATGGACACCATCAGGTATATCCTTTTGTTATATTATATTTATTTATTTATGTATTTATTGTAATTTTATTTGCATAATTATTTGGGGTGTTAGTTTTACTTATTTACTCTTTAACTTGCATCACTCTTTTATTGTCACATCTGCATGTGGGTCTACCGGAAATAACCTCTCTACTATGTAGAGATAAGGCTGCGTATTATCAAATCTCCCCAGACCGAACTTTATTGCAGGACTTCGGACTGGATGTGATGAGGATAATGACTCAAAGATTAGAAATAATTATCAATCAATCATAATAAAATAAATGGACAAATTATTTATTTAAAAAGTTCTAATACCATATGAAAATCATAATCTTTATGAGATAAAATCAAAATTGACATTTAAAACTTCAGGATAGTCACAAATAATTAGAACATAATATTATGCACTTGATACAGAAGATGTCATCATTATCGAATGATTAAGAAAATCTATAACTTTCTTTGTTAAAATTGGTTTCTCACCTTTAACTCTCTTTCTGCTACAAAGAACTTGGAATAACTTTATGTAACCATAATAAGTACAAAGATAACCAAATATATATATATATATATATATAGCCATATTAAGGAACTTTATATACACTTTTGATTTGATTTGGTACATCCATCAAGTAACTGAATATATGGTTAAGGTTTATCCCACTATTAAATATGAAATATTGACCAATTAAAGTTCCTTAATATGGCCACTAATTAAGTCACAGTCTAACATTATATACCTCTTTTATTTGTTACTTTGAAAGACCCTTTTTAGGAGTTGCTTTTAAATATCTTAGAATGTGATAAACAACATTAAGATATTCCTAAGAAGGGCAATGTATGTACTAGTTCACTAAATTTATTGTCAATATTATATCTGATCCATTTTGAGTTAGTAAATTAATTTTTTACCAAAACTTTTCATCTAAATTTTTTTACTAGCTTCACATTTTCTTTAACTGATGTATATGCTTATAGTCTACAATCAAGTATTAATATTTCCTTTAGAAAATTCAAGATATACCTTTTATGGGAAGTTATAATTATTTTCTTATCTATTTTTATTTTTATTTATTATTACTTTATTATATTAATATGTATCTTTTAAATAAATATTTATTTATTTTTCATGTGAATTTATTGAAAATAGTCTCTCTACTAGTTAAGGGTAAAGCTATGTACTTTTGGACCTCTTCAGACTCCACGTGTCATTGGATCTTCTATTGGGATGTTGTTGTTAATGTTGTAATTTTCTTATTGCATGCCGTCTTCATTTAAAAAATATCTTATTTGACCAAGGTTTTTTTTATTTCAAATTCCATCTCCATCACTTCTTTTTAACTTTTATAATTCTCTCATATCTTCTAAAATTAGTATCATATCATCAAAATACACAATCAAAATGACTACTTTATTATTTGATAAATTTTTATAAAAGAATGTGTAATTTGTCTATCTCCCCCTCATAAGTGGATCAATCTGTATCATACTAGCTTCCCCTCAACCCATAACTTATACAAAGCCAATTGAGTCACTTTGACCCAAATCCATGAATCTCTATTCATCAGACTTCGCCAACTTGACTCTGATACCAATGAAAGGTTTAGAGGAAGCCTGGAGAGAAATTGGATCGGATATAAATGAGCTCATATCCAACTAGCACATCTTATCTTAACTCAAAACCTTAAAGCATTGAGTTATGAGTCTTATCTTTATATATAATTTACTTTATCCATTTGTCTCTTTCTAATGTGGGATGACTCCACTTGTGAATTTCCAAGAGTCTACTCTTAGGTGTACCCATACTTTCTATATAGTGAATTGATTAAATTAAGTTATCGGAAATTGTTTAACTCATAAGGTAATTTCTTCAACCTGAATAAGAATACATTTTTTACGTATGGTAAAATTTTGTCGTAAAAGTATCATATATGTCTGAGTGAACCCTTTCACTATCAAACAAACTTTATGTCTTTCTATTGCACCACATAATTTATATTGTACTTATAATTAGTAGTCGTATTTATATTATTTTCATTTTCTAAAGAAAGCTCTTTCATATAAAGAAATTACATACTAAAAATTAGGAAACTAGATCTTTTAGAGATATTTGTTAGAACATTCAAATTTAAATAAAAAACAATCTACTCTTCTTAATAATTTAAGTTTTAATATAGTGAAAAACAAACCAAAATTTTTTATTAAAAAGAACCAAAGCTTTTGGATCTTTGCAAGTTAAACCCTGATCTCTAGCAGCTGCTCTTCCTAATTTTTCTACCTTATTTATCAACAGACCTTACTTGAAAATATTTAAAGGTATTATCTTGAATATTATATTTACTATACTTTTCTATAATACTTTTAGAATTTAATGAACAAATAATATTTTACTATTTTCTCTCATTTTTATTTTACTTTAATGATTTTAAATACTCTTTAGTTGAGGATTTTATTTTAAAAAATACATGACCTATTATTATTTTTATTATCATTCCTGTTGTCAATTTATAAATTAATTACATCACATCTTGTGATTTAGATTGCAAAAACAAATTTTATCTGAAAAGAAAGAAATTATTCTATTCTCCTATTATCAATACAGAAACCTTTTCAAGTTTTGCAAGAGTATTTAAGTAAGATATGTATCATCATATACACTCAACTTAACTTTGCTGTTTAGTTAAGTAATTTATAGTTATTTCTTAGAATTAGTATATAATTAATTTTATAATTTATTAACGTTATATATTAATTTATTAGTGTTTTAATGAAAACAATCAAAAGTATCTTTGTTACCATCTATTTTTATAATTAAATATATGTGTAAACATTTAAATGATAATGTGCTCTTCTTTTCTATAATGAATAAGAAAGATATGATAAAACGTCTTTTGCATGATAGTAATCATAACATATGAAATACACACACACACATTGAATTTAGTAATTTTATAATAAATAAACCTACATTAAAGTAATATTTATCACTTACTGAATAATATATATTTATACACTCACATTGAATTTAGTTATTTTATAATAAATAAACCTATGTTAAAGTAATATTTATCAATTACT
>JANSVA010054312.1:0-12797 GCA_025504915.1 Erythroxylum reticulatum | reverse complement strand
GTCATATTCGGTCCAAGGAAAATTAGAGCAAACAAGCCGCAGTCGGTCACGAATAGACTGACCGGGTCTCCTAAGCATAACTGTCTTAACATTATAGTCAATTACTGCCCGATGCTTGGACAACCAATCCATTCCCAGAATCAAATCAAATTCATAAAACGGTAATCTGATCAGATCTACTACATACTCATTTCCTTATATCATAATGGGATAATTCCTAAATACTTGGTTAACTAACACACTTCTATCTAAAGGACTGGTTACCTGAATGTCATATTCTAGCTAATCTACAGACATCTTCATATCAAACATTTCTTTAACATAGATATACAAATGAGTAGGTCCAGGGTCAATCAATACATGCATTTCAGAATTAAAGAGAAAAATAGTACCAATAATGACGTCTGGTGCATCCTGATCCTCCCGAGCTTTCAATGCATAAGCTCAAACTGAAGTAGAAGGCACAGCTGGTCGATTCAAAGTTTTTGAGTGGGAACTCGGATTGGGTCTATTCTGATTATATCCTCCTCGACCTCTCCCACGTCCTCTATTCCCAATAGAAGCATGACAGACCTCCCCACTGGCTAGTCATATCTCAGACTATCTTAGAGGACAGTTAGCTATCAGGTGCTCAATATTACCACAACAGAAACATGCACCTGCAGCCCTCCAACAAACACCCCAATGATGTGCAGAGCAATGAGGGCACCCTGGGGCCTGAGAACCTCGACCCCCAGAGGGACCCCTACTAGAAACAGCTGATGAGGGTAGGTTTTGTCGCCTTCCCCGAGTCACAGACCTTTAAGTATTTTCTGGTGTAAAAGGAGTACCTTTCCGACTTCATTTTCCTGAGGACTGGCCTCCTCTAGTAAAGCCCCTTCGCTGACTCCTTTCTCTTCTAATCATCTCTTTCCTTTCAATTTTCATAGCAGCTTGCACTAATTGATGGTAATTCACTTGTTGCAAAAGTGTAAATTCTGCTAGATGTTAGTGGAGTCATGAAACCCATCCTTAAACTGATAACATCGGAACTCCTCAGTAAGTACCGATTCAGGGGCATACTTACTGAGCCGATTGAATTCCTAATCATACTCAGCAACTAATAAATTCCTTTGCTTCAGACTTAGAAATTGTGTCCACTTATCCTTTCTATAAGCCTCCGTAATATACTTAGCTTTGAATTCTTAGGCAAAGAAATCCCAAGTTAGAGGTACCATAACTGGGGATTCCTTATAATAAACTTCCACCATTCATAAGCTACTCCCTGCAGAATGGAGATAACACAGTGCACCATCTACTCTACTGGGCAACTGATCTCATCCAACACCCTCTCCACCTTCTCGATCCATAATTCAACTCTTTTTGACTCTTTTAAAGACATCCCAGTAAATTCCTCTACTCCATACTTTCTCAGCTGATCAATTGGAGCCTTTGGTGCCGTCATACAATGTAGTAAGGTCATCACAGCTTGAGATAGCTTAAACAAAGCCTCTCCCTGAGCTGTAAGAAGAGGTAGCACCTTAGCTTCACCTCGATTGACCCCATAGGGTCCAGATATTACCAGACAAGTTTACTCCGGCTGATTGCTCTCAGCAACTTTGTCAACCACATCGCGAGATCCTTCTAGCGATAATTCTATAATCAAAACATGGGACAACTGCATTAGGTCAGACACAACATTTACACTCAAGTATAAGCAGTAATTAAGCACTGGTTAAACCAAAATCGCCTAAACCATGCTCTGATACCAAAATGATGTTACGCCCAGATAGCCCCTGGGAGGATACGGGGGTGCCACATAGATAACAAAACATATATACAGAACTAAGATAAATCCAAAACATACAGAACATTTCATACATGCATTTTAGAATCTCAAAGCAACCTTACATTACATGTCATTCAAAATGTACTTCTCATATCCATAAAATTGAAGACCAATATGAATTACGGTTATTACAAATCTTTAAATAAATCTAAAAGTCATATACATCAAATGCAAGCCCAAACATAAACTCCAAAAGTATAATTTTATCAAAACAAAACTCAGACTCTATTGGCTAATGCAGTTGACTTGTTCTAGTCGTTATGTCCTTCTCTCCGAACCTACACGGGGCAAATCTACCGTGCTAAGCATATAGCTTAGTAAGTAATAACTAATCTATGCGTCATCAGCAGATACTAAATCATATTATACATAAGCATTTCTACATACTGAAATTCAAAACAGAACATGATTTATTAAAGAAAACACCTCTTAAGCTAAAGACAAACATTTTAATAGCAAAGCAGAACATATAGAATACAAAACTGATTTTTTAGAGTAGGGTCCTAACCCATCAGATCAAAACATGGTTTGTTTCTTATCAAAACATATTAGAGATCATATACAAAACAAGTTAAATTGTAAATCCATGAACAGAAGCGGGTAACGGGACCTATACAGAAGAGACCAAAGTCTCAACACTAAAGTGTCTAGGAGAGACTGAAGTCTCGACATTGAAGTGTACATACAGAAGACACCGAAGTGCTAATACAGAAGACACCGAAGTGTCACAGGAGAGACAAAAGTCCCGACACCAAAGTGAAACAAGAGCAGTTGCAGACCCTTTTAGGTATGCCTATTTAACCACAACTAGGACTTGACAGTTTTAAAACCAAACGAATTCATTTAATGCTCAACATAATTAGCCAAACATTGGTTTTAAACCAAAAATTCAAACATATCAATATGGAAGCTTTGCAAACATTCAATGGATCAAAATCAATAGAAAACAAAACAGTCAAAGTAGAACTATCAAAAAAATTTTACTGAATTACTTATAAAAAATTGACCATCTAAATTACTTACAAAGGCTCCCTTTTTTCTTGTTGCCTCGAAGTCTCAGCAATATCTGAAATCGGTCACTCAATGGGTTCCTCTAAAACATTTAAACCAAACACATATCACTATTGTGCATAATTATGAATTTAATAAGTATACTTATGTATGCATAATATGTATGATACATGTTCATGACAATTTCTGAGTTTCTTATCCCAATATTGTCACATTATCGACCATGTGAAATCATACTCAATTCCCTCAATCCAGATTTATTTCACAATCAACTTTCGGGTTCACTTTGCTTAATTATTCTCATTAGAAGGTGAGGTAATTAGGTAATATTTCCTTCTACAAATTTGTCTTAGGTTTCCAATAATACCGTTTTTATCCAATTTGGTTTTGTATACTGAAAGTTATACTCAAAAGATTTTAGATTGTCCTTAAGCTTCAACAGAATTCTTATCCCAACTTTAAATCAGATTATGAAATTTTTTCAAAGGCAAAATTAGAATTTAATCTCTTCAGACAACTTATAGCCCTATGTCTCTAGTTTTCTCCAAATCAAAACTCACTCCATTCAAATAACTACAAACCAAATTATTCCTAAAATATCGAAGCATGTTCAAGTTGTGTAGGAAAGACTTCACCACGGCGAACCAAGAAAAGTTTGCCACTGCGAACTTTTCAAGCGAGGAAAATTTCTCATGAATTCTTACAAGTTGGCTACGGCGAACCCAAGAGTTGTCCATGGTGAACTTTTCTAGGAAATAAATCCTTCAAGTTGGCCACCACGAACTAAGGAGAGTTGGCTGAGACGAACTTTACTGCGTTTTAATCATCTTCTTCTCTCTACTGTAAAATTTTCCAGAATTTGATTCTCACTTCAATCTTTTTCAATGAACACATATTCCGCTTAAACCAATTCTTCTACTCCCATTTCAGCTCATCACAACTCAAACAAATTAGATCTATATTCACACTAAAAATTGATGCATAGACGTGAAATCATGTTTAACTTTCTCTTTCTACTGTATTTTCATTCTTACTACATTTGCTTCATTTTCTACATTTTCTTTTCAAATTACACAACACCTATCAATCTCATATTCAATTTCAAATACTCTTACTACTATCTTTATACACTCACGACCTCAAATCCTCACCTAAGTCATTCAATGAATTCATTAACCAAGATTACACTGCATAAACTTCTCATGCATGTATATATTTCCAACATAAAACGTCATCCAACTCATGCATGAATTCATTTCCAACATAAAATGTCATCCAACTCATGCATGAATTCATTTCCAACACTAACACATCATTAGAAGCATTCACATAACTCAGAGAGTTAGAAATATCCCTTACTTGATTTTTTCGAATTCTTCGACAGTGAATGTGAAGAACAGGGTTCGGTGAAAGGTTGAAGAAGCAAAACCAACGAGAAACAAAATCTTAGCTGGATTGAATTGTTTTGTTTACAAAGGTTAACACTAATTTAAAAACTAACAACAATAATCGGAGATGAAGGGTTGGTGATTTTCAAAGAACACTAACATAATTCGAAGAACAACAAGGCTCCAGTGATTTTTCCCTCTAACACAAGTATTGACATATGTTGTTACCACATGTATTGTTACCAAATTGACGCATAGCTCAAAGCATGTGAGCCATTTGTCCTTCATATACAAGTGTTACATGTCAATATGCCATTTGTCTAATTTTCTTAATATCCCAAAATTTCCAAAAAATTCCTAAAATTCCCAAAAAATCCAAAATAATACCAATAGTTCCCGAATGAGTTTTCCACAATTTAATCACATTTATAAATCCATTTTTTACCCAAAAATGTCATGAATGCATGTACAATAATTTATATATGTCAAAAATACATATGCACTTATCAACGAATGCTCAATTATGCAAAACATAAAATTGCACTTAAATTCCTCAATATTCTAACTGCTAATACGAGATGTTACAGTTTGCTTGAGGCATCAGTGGAGGTGGTGGAGGCGTCTCCTGTTGCATACTAGGTGCCTCAAAATCTGGAGCAGAATGTGTCTCCGCATCTTATAGGATATAGGATTCATCCGTGCTCCTTTGGCGAGAGCGAGATCGAGCCATAGCTACTCGAATTCTCTTTTGAGGCAACATTTTCACTCCTTCAATATAAAACCATTGAAAACCTTTAATTGATGCAAAGCAATTTTCAAAGTATGCAAAATAGCTCAAATCATATAAAATAATTTCAAATCATGTGAAACAATTTAAAACAATGCATATTCAATTCATGTCTTAAACTACCCATTTCATGCCTAAGCTACTCCTAAACCTAGTCCTACACTTGGACCCAAACCTAGTCGATCTAATACCATAAGATGTTGGACCCCATTTTTGTAGCCTAACATCAGAGTCGTGAGAACATTAGCATGGGGAAAACTTGGGATTTGAATCTAAAACCCTTCACTTCAAGCAAGGCAGGTTTGCCGCGATGAACTTATGTTTTACCGCGATGAACATATGGGAAAATCCTATGGACCCTTCGGGTAATTTACGTTGTGGCAAGCAATTGAACTTCACCGCAGCAAACCTGAAAATTTATCTTCGACGCAGCGATGATTTGGTCTCACCACAGTAAAGTCGCCACACTATAGCTTCGAGTCAATTATGCCACAGTGAACTCTTGGCCTCGCTGTGGCAAAACCCGCAGGACAAACCCAACAATCCCAACTTTCTATCATACCAAATGCAAACATAAATTCTCTCAACCACCCTCATCAATTCCACCCAAAGTCAAAATAAACTTGGACATAAACACAAGCAATTTTCCAAATTCTTATTCTCATTGTAAATTGATTGTAATGCGAAATGTTTGAAAGCTAAAAGCAACATCAACCATATTTCGTTAATATCCAAAAGAAGAGTCTTATAAAGCTTTAATGGGCATTTTAAGCCACATTACAATATGATCCAAAAACATAGTTTACAAAAGTTAGGATTTCTCAAAATGTGACTAAAGCCTTGTTTTACAAAAACTATCTTTAAAAGTAAAAAAATAAGCCTAGTCGAAGTGATACCTTGACTCTTGACTACTCGATCTCTTGCCCCTCGCCTAAAGATAGGATGGAATGGGCGAGGGTGAGCTGAAAACTCTGGTAACAATTTAATAACTAGTACTAAGCAAAACCATTGAAATACTTATTTCCATAAAAATAAAAGTTCACATTTAATCACGAAGCACATATTTCTCAAATTCTCAATAATGCAAAATTAGGTATGCATCAATCTTGTCAACATATCATGAGCACATAAGCACATGAACATGGTTTGTGAGGTCTATAAACATAACTAACACGTTCCCATATAATGGTCCTATGTAGTCGTGAATAGAATGAACTAACTCAATCCCATATAGTGGTTTTATGTAGTCATAAATATGAGGGAGTCCATGAAGGTGCTCCATGCCACTAGTGGACAAGCGAAAGAAGCCTCTAGTCGAAGTGCACTTGACATAAAGAATGAACCAAACTAAACCCACATAATATGTATCTCATAACTTGTAAACTTATTGCCCAAAATGGCACATTTTCGAAACTTGATTTTTCAAACATAGTATCATTTTTAAAAAAATCATTTTCACATTCTTTTCATAATTCATCAACACAATATGCTCATAACAAACACATAACACTTTTTTAAAGCATTCAAAGAGTTGTAATGTACACTCATGAAATAGTTGAAATCATTTAGTTCCATCATTTCAAAGAAAACATTAATGGCCTATTACTTAATTTTAAAACTATAACTCACCTCGAAATCCTTGCTTAAGAAATTGGCTTAAGGATGTCTTCCCTCATGGTCTTCTTGCCTCTCTTGATTTCCTTTAACAATAACAAAATCCCAAATTCAATAGGAATTCTAATTTGAGAACCCTAAGAAAATATATTTAGTAAAATGAATTTAGAGTACTTAGACCCATGCATTTCCTAAATTTTATGAACCAAAACCCTTCCATAAATCCAAACCTTAGGGTTAATTTTCCATGATCATTATGATCAAGTACATGAAGAAATTTGAGAACACTTTCTTCTAAAAAAATGTTCCCCATTGTCTTAAGTTTCTAATGACACCAAAATCATTCAATTTGATTCAGTACTCTAAAAGTTATACCCTAACTATTTTTAGGCTATTCTTATACTAAAACAACATTTTGTGCTTAACTTCCATCCAAAAATTATAACCCATAGAAACTGAATTAACACTCAATTTTATCAGAAATATTGTAGCTCTATGTCAATATTTTACTCCAAATCAAAAATCATTCCATTTGGATAACTACACAAAAGGTTATGCCTACAATACCAAAGCATGCTCTACATTTTGGCGAACTTTCACAGAAACCTACTCCAAGAATATGTTTTACTACACTTTCCATCTTTTTACTTCCTATATTTTAGATATAACCCATCTTAACCTAAACCATCTCTTCTACTTCATTTTCAACTTCATTTCAACCCAATATCATTTACAAATACATCATGATCTATCTTTGATCATTAACCCTAAAAAGAGAACATTTGCTTATATCATTCATCAATAACATTCTACACATATTCAACTAAATTTGAGTTTCATTTAACCATACCCATTAAATTTGAAGCATAACTTACTTATTGAAGCTTCAAATTCTTCAAACTCTTCGAGATCTCCATAAACCCTAGCTTTTCTCTTCTTTTCTTCTCCTGCCATGATATTATTCTTCTTTCTCTCTTCTAACTCACAATTTTTCTTCTTCTACACTCTTAATAATCATAAAATGTCCCTTTTTCCCTCCAATATAAGCCTTATGTCTTTAACCTTAAGTGACTTGTCAATTTTGCCCTTGATACATTCTTATAACTTTAATACTTTAATTCCATCAATCTATGCAATAAATCCTCCTAATATTGACATAATAATTAAACTCCAAATAAAATGTTTAATCTAGCAAGACCACAAAATTTATTCAAATCATGCTTAATAAAATAAATAAAAAATTCAGGGCCTAACAATATCCCAGTAGGCCTTATGCTCAAGTTCCACAAGTAAACGACAAGCTTTCCATAAATCAGCCTGTAAGGTGTTGTCCCAATACTAGTTTTAAAAGCTGTACTATATGCCCATACTGCATCATCTAATTTGATTGCCCAATCCTTCCTAGAACTATTGAATGTCCTTTGTAAGATTTTCTTTAATCCTCTGTTCAAAACCACTATTTGATCACTGGTCTGGGGGTGGTAAGGTGTAGCTATCTTATGCTATACTTCATGTCTTTTCAATAATGCTTAAACTGGATTGTTGCTAGTACCTCTGCCACTAATAATCACTCGTGACATGCCAAATCTATTAAAAATCTTTTTTAGAAACCTCTGCACTACTCTACCATCATTTTTTGGTGTCATCATCACATCAACCTACTTCGATACATAATCAGCACTTACCAAAAAATATTTTTTTCCATAAGAGGATGGAAACAATCCCATGAAATCTAGACCCCAAACATCACAAACTTCAACCTCCAGCATAAAAAACATTGGCATCTTATCCCTTTTCGATATGTTCCGAATTCTTTAGCACATGCTACATTTCTTCACCCAATGTTGTGCATCCTTAAACAATGTTAGCCAATAAAATCTGCACTCCAACACCCTTACGACAGTCCTATTGGCTCCATAATGTCTTATAATGTAATTTCTACTATTGACATACTAAGGATGGTTTGATTCTTGTGCCATGAGTAGCTTCTCATCAGGGAGTTGCTTATTGATTTGTTCTTGTAAGCTTGACTCCCCACCTTCCAATCTTAACTGGTGATCAGTAACAAAATTTTTTGCTCCCTTTTTATCCTTGATCACGATATTGAATTCCTATAGGAGTAGGATCCACCTAATCAATCGAGGCTTAGCATCTTTTTTATCAAAAGGGCACTTTAAGGATGCATGATCTGTGTATATAATCACTTTTGAACTAAGTTAGTAAGAATGAAATTTATTGTAAGCAAAAACTACAACTAATAGTTCTTTTTCTATCGTGGTATAATTAACCTGAGAATCCATCAAAGTCCTATTGGCTTAGTAAGTAGCATGCAACTTCTTATCCTCATATTACCTTAGAACACACCCAATTACATAATCACTAGCATTGCACATCAACTCAAATGTCAAGCTCCAATGTGACGTCAACGCCTTTTTGAACTTGTCAAAAAAACTAAACAATCATTATAAAAATTAAAGGAACATTTTTAATTAACAAATGAGTAAAGGGCTTAGCAATAAAAGAAAAATACTTTATGAATTGACGATAGAACCTAGCATGCTCTAAAAATGCTCAAACCCGTCGAACATTACTTGCAAAGGAAGTTTATCGATGAATTCAGTTTTTTCCTTACCCACTTCATCGCCTTTATAAGATGTCTTGTGTCCCAAGACTATTCCCTTCTAAACCATGAAGTGGAATTTTTTCCAATTTAATACTAATTGAGCCTTTTCACATCGTTGGAGAACCTTATCCAAAATTTTCAGACACTGCATAAAGGAATCTCAATACATTGAAAAGTCATCCATAAATACCTCCGAAAAATCCTCAGTCATATTGGTAAAAATGGCCATCATACATCACTTAAATGTAGTGGTGCATTGCAAACTTTGAATGATATCCATCTGTATGCAAAAGTACCATATGAACATGTGAAAGTTGTCTTGGATTGATCCTCTGGATAAATGAATATCTGATTGTAGCCAGAATACCCATCCAAGGAATAGTAGAATGTCTGTCCTACAACTCTCTCAATCATCTGGTCCATAAAAGGCAATAGGAAGTGGTCCTTCATTGTCACTGAGTTGAGCTTCCTATAATCAATACAAACTCTCCAACCAATGACCGTCCATGTGGAAATCAACTCACCCTTTTTATTATCTACCACTATTGTTCTGCCTTTCTTTCATACACACTGAATTGGACTTACCCATTCACTATCTAAGATTGGGTATATAATTCCTACATCTAATAACTTAATCACCTCCTGTTTTATAACTTTCAACATATTTGGATTTAGCAACTTTGCCTATCCCTCACTGATTTACATCCATTGTTGAGATTTATTCTACGCATCATAACAATCAAACTTATCCCTCGGATCTTTGATATCTGTCAACTTATCACTTTAATCTTCCTCCTCCTTATATCTTCTACTACCTTCCTCTCCTATTCATCACTCAATTAGTTTGAGATAGTCACAGTTAATGTTTAATTCTCACCCAAAAACGTATACCTCATGTGTGAAGGTAAAGATTTTAACTCTATAGTGTGTGCTCTCTTATTGGAAGGTGGTATGGGTGGCTTGGTCCTCACCAAAGGTTCCTCCTCACTTTTCTCTTCTTCCTCTCCATCCTTCTCTCTCTTTCCACTCTTATCTTCTTCATTCAATTCTAATTCTCTCTCACTCTTTGTTTCTATCATTCTACCAGTTATCTCCTTTACTCACTCATCCATCATATCCATTCTTATAAAACAATCTAGCTCCTCTCTGTTTTTCAAACTCCTATTCATGTTGAACTTAACTTTTTCATCACCAATACATAAAGTCAGAACACCATTATTCACATCAATCAATGCCTAACCAGTATTCATAAATAGGTTTCCCAATATTAATGGACAATTTCTGTCCTTAGTAACATCAAGAATGACATAGTCAATAGGAATCATAAACTTCTACTTTTACCAAAACATATTTGACAACTCCAAAAGGCTTCTTTATTGACTGATCAACTAACTAAATTGTCATTGATGTTAGCTTTATGTCATCCAAGTTCAGCTTTTTGAAAATAGACAATGACATCAGATCAATACTAGCTCCCAAATTATATAAACATTTAGAAAATTCAACACGATTAACAATACAAGGAATAGCAAAACTCCCCGGATTCTTTAGTTTTGATGGCATATTGTTTGTGACCATAGAGTTGCAACTAGCTGTCAATGCTACTATCTGATTTGAATCTCAAGTTTGCTTGTGAGAAAGTAATTCCTTTAAGCACTTAGTATGCGTAGGCATTTGCTCCAAAACTTCTAGCAAAGAAAAACTCATATAAAACTTCTTCAATTTTCCAAAAATTCATTGAATTGGGTCTCCACTATATTTTGACTCACTTTCCCAAGAAATGGTAATTTTGGAACATATAGCGGAGGTGGATCATATGGGGGTTCATCCTCCTCAGTGACTTTTTCCTTACCTTTTTCCTGAATTTTCTCCACTGAATCAACAACTTCCTTTAAGACTAGCTCTATGTAGCATCCCAATCTCGCAACACCCAAACTCGACATCGATGAGTGATATCCGAGTCCGTGCCCTGCGAGGGTGGCATACTAGAACACTCAGTCAGTAAATTTCCACACAATTTTTTTTTCTTTTTGAAACAATGCACACTTTTATGAAAAATCAATAATCAATTCGGGCCCGTTTTAATCATAAACTTTTTCATTCACATATGTATGATAATTGCACTCAAAGTCAGTTTCATTTATAACCCTTTTTTCATTTTGGAAAATTTATTACAAAATAATTTGAATCAATAAAAATAATAATGTAATCTCAAAATACATCCTTTCATACAAAAAATAATGAAAATAAAGTTGCAAAGGCGAACTGATCCCGACCTCTATCTTTTCTATTGCATGCAGTAAGTATACTCCCATTTGCCTAACGAGGTATTCTTTCAATCCTAAAAAATATTTGAAAATTTTGGATGAGTTTTGCAAACTTAATGAGTGACCATCATCGATGGCTCACCCAATCACATAACACATAATTAACATCATTACACATTTCATACTTCAAATTCAATGCAATCTAATCACTCAATTATGCATATGCAGTGCACATGATACCCACTTTGCATTTGTTATTTTGTTATGACCGAGTGCCTAAACTGTCCCTTAAAGGGCTCATTCATAGTTGTCCTATCTAGGGCTTATTAATCATTGAGCCTGAGGCTTTGAATCACTTTTGAACTCAAGGCTCATTTTCACTCGTTGAGCTTTAAGCTCTGCTCGGTGGCGATTCTAGTCACAACATCCCTTATATTTCATGCATTCATGACATGAAATGCATCAGTTACAATTGCATATTAACATTCACTCCTATTCACATATCATCAGACCTTAGTTCAACATTCAACATTCAAGTTGAGAATTACACTTTCATTCATAAGCAATTGCACATTCAAAAACAAACTTATCATTGGACCGTGGTTTGGCATTTAGAAATCATATTATATACACTTATTTCATCTCATTCACATACAATAATCACTTCAATATTTCTTTCATACAACACATTCATCGGACCTCCTGTCCGAAAACCAACATGGCCAAACACTTTCATATAATCATTCAAAAATCAATCAATATCAAAAGTCAAACAAAGCAAACAGTGGAATGAGACCATCTAGGTCTATTCACAATACGCTCTAGATTAGCATTAGCTTCAATGATCTCGAAACATTTGAATGCAGACATTTATCCTGCACATCAATATGCTAAACACACGATGCACACACATTAATAATTACACAATTATAAGTATGCATTTATGCACAAGTGTGTATATGGAATATGTACAATGCATGTTCATGACAATCCCGAGTATCTTTTCAATTTTCACACTATATCCAAATTTGCATTTTATCACTCAATTACTCGTTATTTCCATTGTTGCATTATTTGCTCTCATAATTAACAATTTCTCATTCACTTTAACTTGATAACTACTAGTCCAATGCTTTGAATCACAACTTCAATCATATGAATGTCTTTATTCCTAAACAAACCCATACCTTTGGTACATTGATATCAAAATTCATTCACCAATGTTATTCCAACATTATAAGATCACACATTATCCAAACTTTCCTTTCTTCTTATAAAT
>JANSVA010054281.1:0-12797 GCA_025504915.1 Erythroxylum reticulatum | reverse complement strand
AACTGTCCACATTCAGCTCCTAGAATCTGTTATTTACTGCAAACTATCTACTGAGGAGAAGGCAACATTAACCAAAACTATTGATGATTTTGAGATAGAAAAGGTTGTTTTTCAAATGAATCTTAAAAAGGGACCAGGTCCTGATGATTTCAATGGTTTCTTTTTTCAGAAAGCACGGCTTGAAATAGGCATAATGGTGAAAGAATTTGTCAAAGAATTCTTCTCTTAACGAATTCTATTGAAGGAAATCATTTAAACTTATCTTTGCTTGGTCCCTAGGCTAAGCAATCTAACATCTTTGGAGGACTAAATGCTAATTGCATAGTCTAATTTCCTCTACATAGTGATCACCAAGATTGTTGCTAATCGTCTAAATCTTATTTTGGGATCCTTGGTTAGTGATAACCAAATACCTGTTTTGTTAGGCAAGCAAATAGGAGATAATATCTCTATAGTGCAAGAACTCTTTAGAAACTACTTGGGGAAGAATGCTCCAAAGAATTGTGCTTTCAAGATATATTTTTAGAAGGCATTCAATAAGGTGGAATGGAACTTTATCTTGAGACTTCTAAAAGTGATGGGGTTTTTCAGGTATGTTCACTAAATGGATTAAAGCTTGTATTACTTATCCATCTTATGCTATTCTGATTAATGGAAGTCCTACAAATATTTTTATGGTAAACGGGGACTTAGACAAAGGGATCATATGCCTCCTTATATTTTCATATTATGTAAGGAAGCACTAACTTCTCTCGTGAAGTAGAATATTGGCAGGGGTAGTCACTTTAAACATCACAATAAATGCAAGGAAGTCTCTTTGGTGAATTTGTGCTTTGCTTATGATCTATTCCTACTCTCTAAGGTTGATGGGGATTCCATTAATCTCTATATGATTTCTCTTAATCAATTTAGCTCTATGTCTAGGTTGACAGTTAACTATGCTAAAATCCATTTTGTTTTGTTCAAAAGTGTAGATCATATGGAAGGGAGAGTTTTCTCTTTAACCGAAATAAGATAAAATCAATCCCCCTTTATGCTATCTTGGCCTACTTATCACTACCAGAAGGATCCAATTTAGTGAATGTTATCCTCTCATTGAAAGAATTCAAAAGAGATTGACTTCATAGGCTAATCGAGCTCAATCTTTTAGAGGTAGACTATAATTAGTCAACTCTATCCTTAACTCCATGCATAAATATTGGTCCTCTAATATGGTACTAGCAAGGGAGTTATTAAATCTTTAGAAAAAATCGTGAGGAATTTTTTATAGGCAGGTAATGGCCATAGTAAGGGGCATGCCAAGGTAAAGTGGTCTGATGTCTACAGACCTAAGTTGGAGGGAGGCCTAGGGATTATTCATATCAAATCCTTTAGTAAAACTCATTTGATAAATAAGTTATGGTCCATTCTGCAAGGTAATGAAACCTTATGGCTCAAATGGCTTTATACCTATGTCCTCAAAGGCAGAAGCATATGAGATGTTAACCCCAAGACCTCCTACTCTTGGTTTCTAGTATAATTGCTGAATATAAAGGATGAATTGTAATCAGAAATCTCATATCAAGTAGGGAACAAAGAAAGGGCTAGCTTTTGATATGATAACTGGACAAGTAATGGACCACTAATCAGTATTCAGAGTGTTACTCAATTGTTGAGTCACCTTCCACCAACTACTAAGGTTAAATCCTTTATTAGGGAGGGAAAATGGATGGAATTTCTAAAGAAACTCCATTTTCTACAACCTAACTATCCTCCTAACTTGTCCCCTAATAGATATATTTGGAGACACAATCTATAGGAATTATTTACTAAAAAAGTTGTAAAGAATGGCTGATTTAGAGAGGTTTGACAATGGAATGGTATGAAGTGGTTTATCATAAAAAGCTATTACCTAGCTATTCTTTTATTCTATGGCTCATTACCTTAAACAAGTTAAATACAATGGATAGACTCTCTTTCCTAACTTCAACTTAGGATTGTGTCCTGCGTAACACAGGATAAGAAAATAGGGATCATTTATTTTTAAGTTTCATTTCTCTTGGGACATTAGGTTTTGGATCAGACACAACTGTCTTTGTCTCCTAAGCTCACATCAATACATAGGGGTATTGCAATGGTTTATCAGATAGAAGCCTATATCTCTTCTTAATATTGTTATCTACCTGATTTACTTTACTACTTGGATTAAGGAAATATGGGCAGAAAGGAACCTAAGAAGGTTCCAGGACATCTTTAAAAGTCATCAATAAGTTATGGAGTGTGACTATACTAAATTTAAAGAGCAAATAATTTCCTCAACCTCTATCAAGGAATGTTCATCCTAACTAGCTAGGTTATGGATATCAATAGTAGTAAGCAAAGATTCAAGCAAACAACTTAGAAGAAATGACAAGCTTTAGATGTGAAATTTACCTTATAGGGATAAAGGGTGAGGCGACTTTAGTATGGGTGCTTTGTTGTGAACCTATCCACTTTATACACTCAACTGATGTACTGGTAAAAGAAAAGACATTAGAAAAAGCTTAATCACTTAGCATCGAAGAATTTCTGTCATGAAACATGAAATATAAAGAATAGGAACTTTTTTATGAAGGATTGATCTTACCTATTCATCTAACTTACAGATCTGGGATACCCCTTCGTAACTCACCCATGGATGTTCCTCAATATGGTGATGATTTCTGGAGCTCCTAACCCTAATCAGGTAAAATAGGAAGAGATGATCGTATTTTGGGAAATTCTTTACGCCTTTTACTTAAAGATGGGGCTTATAGAGAAAATACCATGAAACGCCGTCGTACTAGTTCCAATTGGATGTATTATCATGAGATGTGAACTTTTCAAATTTCATCTCACTCCACTACGTATCTTAAGAACTGTTCTACTATAAGCATACATTGAAACAAATAATTTTTTCAATAGGTCTGTAAGATTATATCTACCTTTTAGATATCTCATAACCTTTTATTATCCAATTTAGTTCTAAACTTAATGGGTAATATATGCTTTAACTAAGTATCACATCCTTAAATTATTAACTTTGATTATTTCAAAGATTTAGCATTTGTATATAATATGAGATCTTACTAATTGATTTAGTTAGAACTATTAAAGGTAAGTTATTATCCTTGGCATCGTTATAAAAGAAATAAATATTGCATTATACAATATCCGATTCTGTATATTCCTTCTTACATAAAACCATACTCTTATGTATTTAGTTGTAGAGACATTCATTAGAGAATCTCAATCTTTATGGACAATTGAAAATTTAAAACTTAACACATCTATCTCATCAAAATGTTTCAGCATTCCTAATACTTAATTTCCACATTTAAATAATTTGAACTTTCAAGATTTTAAATCAATATTTCATTTAATGCATATGACTATATCATATAAAGTCATTAGTGCTTCTAATGAGATATAAGAATCATCCTTTTATAAATTGTTATTCTATCCAATACATCACATGCATTGATTTAAAAATTTAATACCTTCATCATAATTTCATTAAAAGTTAATTCAATTTTTCTTCAACTTAATAAGTTTCACAAGTTTCATATGATTCACAATCAAAAGGATACATATATCATAGTATGGAGCTTTATGATTCTTATTATGTTGATTTAACCGACATGACATAAAAAGATAGTCTTGATTATCTAACTTTGTATTCTTGCCACTTATGTTAATCATAAGTCTCCTTTGATTCAATAGATACAAACTACTTGTAGAAGATTAAATCAACTACTTTTACTTAATAATCTATTTCTTATCATAAACCGAACATTATAATAATTTTGAATTTGAATTCAGTATCAAATACTCATAATCATAAACTGTAAATACATATGATCTATATCATATCATGTATAGGCAAGAAAATTCATGCAATCATTTTTTCTCTTGTGACAACTATTACCACATTATAGCAAAGCCTTTAATTGATGTCCATGTTTATGCTTTTGGTAGGCTAAATTAAGTGAAATAATTCCGTCAAGGTAATATACCTTTTAGTTCTACTTTATGCAACGTCTTACATCTTACTATCATGATGTTGACATACATCTTACATGTTGTCATCAAAGTTTATAAGACATTAGTCAACTCAAAATGTCAATCCATTTTGTTATCCATATGATTTTGAAATATCTTTAAAACTTTAACATGAAATCGTCAACAGGGATTAATAGTAAAATTGCATAATTAACATATAACATTTTTATCTAACATCACTTATGGCTAAGAAATTCAGTTTACTAACTTTTAGTATCATCTATACTAAACAAGATAAATTTCACTTAAAAAAAATAAATGTAAGAAAAGTAAGTAATTGATTATATTTCATAAATATCAAATAAAATTAAGGCCTTAATCATCTATTTGGTTATTCCTACTATTTTATTCGAAATAATAGACCTCACTACTATTCAGAGAGATTACTCTAATCTTTCTAATGGGTTAAGATCCCATTCAAATGTAGTTGATCATAAGTTTACTTAAAAAACTAACTAAATTTAAATTAGGTAGATAACAACTTTATTTATTATATCTCATATGACTCCTAGATCTATTATGTGATAACTCTTGCCAAACATGTCTTATATGTTATTCCTAACCTTACCTTTGAATTCATGTGATCGGGAGTTTGTTATCTAAATCACACCAATGTAGTTAAATAGGACCTACTGTCATAAGACTATACATATTCAGGTTAAAGTAGCATTGATTTTGCTCAACAAGCCTAAAAATAAACAAACATTTGGTCTATTCTTATAACAATAGAAGACAACAATAATGTTTAAAACATATGCATAATATTTTTCACAGGGATTTAACTTTGTTTGTCTTATCAATATAAAATTTCATATAATAATATCACATATATAAAACATGTAATTTAGCAAACATCCATATATCTAGTCCTAATAAAATTATATGCATAAAATATCAAGCTTCGTTTGATTTGAGTTTTTGATCTTCATAATCTAAAATAATACTTCCAAACCCTTAGATAATTAACTTATATTAAACTCATTGATTCCTAAAGGAATTAAATTTTGATTCAAAATCGAAATTTAATTTGATTTGAAAATAATTTTTAAATCCAATTCAAAACTATTTCCCACTATCTTGGCTCTTTTAACAAAATTTAATTGAAAATATTTTTCAGTAAATTATGCATCTTATTATAATTTAGAAAAGCCCCCTTTTTAAAATTATATAAGTAATACTTTTTATTCAAACTAGAAAACTATTTCTAATCTAATTAGAAATTACTTTTCCTTAATTAAAAACTATTTTCTAACATTAAAAGGATAATTCTTTAAAAATAATCAATTTTAAATTTAGTTAAGAAATTCATTTATATTATTTATCTAAAGATTGATTTCTTAATTAATTAGAAAATCTTTCCTTAATAAAGTAGAAAACACATTTCAAAAATATTAAAGACAGGTCATTTGTCTTAATTAATAAACAAAAACACTTTTCAAATTTTAATCAAGAAAAATATTTTTAATAAAGTAAGAAACTGATTATTCATTAATAAGGAAATAATTTCTAAATAAATACACTAATAATTCTCTAAACAAATAAAATCATATATTTAAGTTATCTCAATGAAATTGAAATAAATAAATATAATTAAAAACATCTTTCTTAATTACTTAAGAAAACACTTTTATTAATTTTAAGGAGTATTATTAATTAATTTCAATATATTTGAAAATAATTAATTCTAATTTTAAAATATACTTTCCTGAAATTTAATTAGAAATCAATTGAATAATTAATCTCAATCAAATTAAGGAAAATAATTACTTTAATTTTTGAATTAAATTTATATCTTAAAACAATTTTAAAATTATGTTTAGAACTTAGTTAAATTAAGAATACATTATTCCTTATTTAAAATAGCTTTGGCTTAAGATTACTTTAATCGAAAAACTAATGAGTTATTCTTTTCGTACTTCATGTCACATATAAACTTTTGTCCAAACAATCCTTATTTTGGCCTTAGTATAGTGATTTTCTTGTTATCAAACACCCCTTATTCTACTCCTAGAATGAGTCTGTTATAGACCTAGGATAAGATTGTCTATTTAGCCAAACACACTCCTCCTTCCATGAGAAACCCTGATCTCACCAACACAAACCCTAACCACCATTACCAAATCTGTCACCGCCAATCACTCACAAACTGCGTCGGCATCGCCTGCATGCGTTTGCTTTTCCTCCTCGCCGTCCAGTCATTGCAAGCATAGTCGCCACCTCCTGGAGGTTTTGCCACCTCCACTCATGCCTATTTACACCGCACGCTGCAGGCCACTTGTTGTTTTACACTTCTTCTTCGATTGGTGGCAACTTCTCTCGTTAGTCCCAACAATTGACCTGAAAATTTTCCACTCATGACAGTTGCCCAGATCAAATGTCTAGTACACCTCAACTGTCTGCATATGCTGTTATCGCGTTACTGGTCATGTTAGTTCCCTAAGACGTCAGACAGCCTCAAGTCACGCCATCCTATGACGTAACTCCTGCAACAACAACACACGATCATCAACTCCTCCACTGTAACAAAACAGCCACGAAAAATCATCATCTCGTCATAACCAAACAACCGGCGTAATAACAAGGTTTCCAGATTTTGGGTTTTAGAAACTAGCCAGAGCATCATCAATGATAAAAAAGCATTGTATTTCTATTGGAGGCTTTAAATCTAAGGTTCCAGGTTTTGGGTGTCAGATGATGTTAACTCTTAACAATTCAAGCTGAATTTTTTCATATTATATGAACATTTAATCATGCATTAATTGCAGCTTCGATTCCAAAATTAATCAATAAAAATCAAACATATTTTAAACAAATTATGGAATTAAAGTCGGTTATAATACCCCTATTAGAATCAGGCTAGGATCTAATTTCGCACACAATGGAATAATTACAACTTTGTTTCAATTTTTCGAAAGCTCAAATCACTTAAATTCTATAATATGATTAACACATAAATCATAATAAAGTATAAATCTTAATTCATACCTTATTGATATGTGCGTGATTGTTTATACATTTACTCCATAGCACTTAGTGATTATTGTTGTGAAATGTTTAAGATATTCATTTTAGTTCATATTTGGTATTAGATATAAGTTTGAAACTAAGAACTAAAATGGGTTAAAAGCACATCCCTTTAGCCAACATTTTGATGGTCAAACTCAATTGCCCTTATGGAACAAGAAGGAGATAAATTAGGGTGAGGATTGGACAAGAAATCACAAGAAGAATAACAATTTAACAACACATGGCAAATGTATGATCGTGTATATACTTGCGCAATTGTGCACATAATCAGAAGATATTTTTTGGATAAATACAGTTGGATGCACAACCGTGACATTTTGAGCAGTGAAAGAATGAAGAATCATCTTGAAGGCACGAGAAAGGGAAGAAAGCTTACCTTCTTAGGATCTATGTTGGGCTAGGCTTCCTTATTCTGGTTTGGAGGTGAAATCGACATCGAGGAACACATTTAATCATATCGTCATTATGTATCATTATTCTTCCCCTCTTTAAGAATTGTTTACGTTATTTTCTACTTATTGAATTGGGTATTATGTAAGAATGATCTGAATGCTCTGCTAGTTTTTTTTTAATATAAACTCATTACTAGAATATTGAATATGATACGTAATAGTTATGTTTTGGTTTCATTTGTGGCAACTAATGACATTGAATCATTAGAGATAACGTAACATAGGTTAAATAACTTGGTGTCGCTTAGATTGATCTGTTTTTCTGATTTGTAATACAGCTATCCAAATAAATCTAGAGAGCTTATTTTAGGTTGTTCAATTTTTAGGTTTAATTAAAAAGCTATTTTTGATTAAACACAATCTAAAGGGAAAATGATATTAACAAAGCTTGTTGTTAATCTACGGTCAACAATTCTAAGAGATCTGTGAAAATATGCAATGACATATGTTTATTTGTGTTTAGGCTGAGATTGATCTGAGAACCAAAATTTGAAATCATTTATCAATTTTATCATTTTTAACTGCTTGTTTTAATTTGCTTTCATAAGTTCAATTTTACTTTGTTTTCTTGATTGCATACAATCAAACCCCCTTTTATACATATAAATATAATTTGCAAAGGTTATTTGATTTAATCTTTATGGGACCGACCTAAACTAACTATAGTTTTAAGTTAGTTATTTTGTGTAGTGTTATGATACGCTACCACTTATTTCGAAACTTGATTCTTTTATGGTTGTATTCCTCAAACCATTTTTGAAGCTAGTTATCTCAACCATCGTAGACGCATAGTGTCCGACTACTATTGGTATCCATAAAATAATTTGAGAGAACTCTACAATTATTGCAGAGAGAGTTAGGCAATGAGTGCTAGCTCGTTTAGAGCTTAAGCCTAGTTATAATAGGTTTTGGACATTTTAGTAGGGATTGTATGAATTACTAGAAGGATAAGTATAACTTATGCACTAGGAAAACAACATTTTAGATCTAAAATAAAAGATAACCTAGGTTATTATGGTAATTAATAGATTAACTTTTCTTAAGAAGTTTAATTAAAGTTAATTGTGCATACAAGAAGTGACATTTCTTTAAGTATACATACTTGTGTGCCTCAAGATGGGGCATAAATACCTTAGATTAATTGTTATTTCAACGTTAAAGTAATCTTGCTTGATTTATACCTTGAATTTTAATAAATCACCTTGGAAAGATACAATCACCTTCATCAAAGAATTTTATTTTGTGATCTAGACACTTCCTTTAAATGACCTTACTAAATATGAGTTGTGTATGAGATGTTAGCTCAATGTTTATTATCAATGATTTTGATGATAATCTCATAATATTTCAAATTTCAAATTGGATTTATTTCCTTGTATAATTAATGGTCTAATTCTAAAAAAGAAATAAAATAATGGAAGAAATGATTCCTTTCTTGTAGGAACCTTCATAATGAACTTACCTTATTTATTTCACAATATCCGGAAGAATCTTGTTATCATTGGACTTATTTCCTTTTATTATGAATGGGTTAATTCTCAAAAGGAAATAAAATCATAAGAAATACGGTTCTTTTCTTATAGGAATGTTTTTTATAAACTTACCTTATTAGAAATGGTTTATTTGAAAGGATCTTACTAATTATGAAGATCATATAATAGCTCTAGAAATTTTTGTTCCAACAGAGTTGATATTGAAAATCCAAAGTCAATTCAAAATTACCATTCCTTCAGGTGAACCAACCGCCCCTAAGTGAAGCAACGTCTAGTTAAAGGAAATTCCTACTTAATAAAGAGCCACTGCTTTTGTGAAAACATATTAGACTCTTAAATTACATTAACAACATCAACACTTTTGAAAGTCATATTCTTATCAAATCTCTTGTGCTTTAGAAAGTGAAAATTCTTTTTAAGAGAGATCATTGAAGCTCATATCAAGCAAATTACATTTTCATCTGTTGAGAGCTTGTAGAGGCTAGCTAAATATTACTATTTTGGAAGGTTGGAGAACCTTGAAAAATATGGACTTGTAAGTTTGAAGGAGCTCGTTAAATTAATACTTGGGATTTTAGTGAAACACTCAAGTTGGATACTTAGGGACTTGACATAGGCTTAGGTTAGAAGTCAAAGTACTATAAATCGACTGCGTCTTTATTCTCTCTCCTTAACTTTTAAATTTTCGTAGTATATTTTTGTGTTTTCATTTTTGCAAGAGGCTCTTTCACTTTTATAATAGGCTCCTTCTATTTTCAACTTGTAAGAGGTTCCTTTTAGTTTTAACGGAAACCTTTGTTTTAAATTATTTCAACAAGATTTATCGTTTAGTAGGCTCCTTTCGTTTAAACAGGATCCTATTACACAACAGGCTTCTACTATTTTAATTATACACATGCCTCTGTCATTTCGTTTTGAACTAAAAGTAGCTTGCAAAATTTTTTAAGTCACACATAATTCACCCCCTCATGTGTGTGTCTGCTTTATTGGTATTAGAGTGAGGTTTCATATTTATTGTGTTTTACAACATGTTATAGATCATGGCAACCAACTTAGGAAGCCTTAAAGGACACTCTGTCTCAAAGCCTCCTTACTTCAATGGAAATAACTATTCCTATTGAAAAGAGAGAATGACAATCTGTCTCCAATCTAAAGATATGGAAGTCTGGCAAGTAATCAGAATTAGAGCCACATTTTTCGATCAAGATAACGTAGAAGTATGGGCTGATGCTAATAGAAGAAATGCATAACTAAATGCTAAAACAAAACATCATATGATCTGTGCATTATCTCCAAAAGAATATGAGAAAATATCCTACTGTTCTACAGCAGAGGAAATTTGGGACAAACTATAAGTCATGTTTGAAGGAACAAAAGAGGTAAAGAAGTATAGAATAGATCTTTTAGTGCATCAATATGAAACCATTAGCATGAAACAGGGAGAGATCATAGGCGAATTCTTTAGACACTTCAAGAACATCATCACGACCTTAAAGAACTTAGGAAAGATATATCCTAATGATGAGCTTGTAATGAAGATTATGAGGTCACTACCAAAGGAATGGAGACCTAAGGAGACAGCTCTAGAAACAACAAAGGATCTATACACTATTTCACTAGACTGGCTATGAGAAAATTTGATGATCCATGAAATCGAGCTTAAGCGAGATGAAGGATCTTCCTATAAAAAAGGAATGGCACTAAAAGCAACTGATGAATCAAACAGTGATGAAAGCAACACTGAGTTGCAAATAGATGGAGGTGAAGAGTTCAAATTTATGGTCAGAAAATATGCCCACTTCTATAGAAAAAGTTAATGGAGAAAAGAGAATGAAGCAAGAAAGTTTGAAACAATAGGTTCCTATTAAAAGGCAGTAGCAGCAATAGCAATACACAAAAAATCAAATCATATATTATCATTACAAGAAGCCTAGACACCTAAGACCATAATGTCCTCTTCTTCAAAAGGATAAGTTAAAGAACAAAAAATCTAGAAAGCAAGCAATGAATGTAGCCTGGTTAAATGAGAATTCTAGAAACTTTGAAGAAGAAGAGTTAGAAGAAGTCAGCAACATTTGCTTCATGGCTGAATCAGGAGTCCATGAGGTATATCATTCTGACTCTGATATTAAAGTTGATGAATTGAAAAATGCATATCATAAATGTATGATAAGTATAAAAAGTTAACAGTGAAGTATTTCAAAGAAGTTGAGAAGTCCAAGAGCAATTATGCATTTTTGAAGAGTAAGATTAAATCATTAGAATCTGCAAATGAGACATTGGCAACTAGGAATATGTCTCTTTAGATTGACTATAAGCAAAAGGTTTTTGAAAAGGAAATTATGGAAGAAAGAGTAGAAAAATTGGAAAACACACTGCTAAAAAATGATTCTAATAAGGTAAGACAAATAGAAGAAAAAGTTGTTGCCTTAGAACTTGAAAAGGAGAAAAGTGTTGGAAAGATCTTATCTCTAGAAAAAGATATAGAAAATTTCATTGATGGAAGGAATCATGATGCATTGCTTGGTAGTGGTAAATGCATTTTTGGTAAGGCCAGAATAGGATACAATGAAAATAACAATATCAGGCCATACAATTTTTTTTGTTAAATCCAGCAATAGCTGTTGACAAAACAACGCAGGAACCTGTTATGTGGCAAAAATCATAAAAATTATTATTTATCTATTCTGTGTGTTTCTTATGGTAAATATGGTCACATTAGTCATTCTTGCAATTTTTGTAAAAATAAATTATTTAGATGTATGTTTGGAGATCGAAAGATTAAACTACTAAATAAAAAGGACCCAGAAAAATTTGGGTATCTAAAATGAGATAATGCTTTCTGCAGATATGATTTGAAATGGAGACAAGGGAGAAGCAATGGATAGTTGATAGTAGTTTTTCGAGACACATGACAGGTTATATATCACACTTTAACTAAATTGAAAGAAAGGACGGAGGTAATGTTGTCTTTGCACACAAAAATAAAGCAAAGGTCACTAGAATTGGTAAAATTGGTGATTTTGACTCTACCTCTATTGACAATGTCCTCTTTGTTGATGGTTTGAAACATAACCTGTTAAGTGTGAGTTAGCTATGTGACAACGGTTACAAAGTCATTTTCTATACATCTCATTGTGAAATTGTCGATATTCATAATGATAATATTATGTTTTTTGGTCCTAGAAATTATAATATCTATTATACTCAACTAGAAGACATGTCCTTACAAAGTGTTAAGTGTTTGTTTCTTTATAAAAGGATTCATTTATCTGGCACAGAAGATTTAGACATGCCAGTATGAGTATTCTATCAAAATTTTCCAAAAGCGAGTTAGTAAGAGGACTACAAACTTTAAAGTTTGAAAGCAATAAGGTTTGTGAGGCTTGTTTAAAAGGTAAACAAGTCAAAAGCATCTTTCCTCCTAAAAATATTATCTACTAGCCAACCATTTGAACTTGTACATATGGATTTATTCGGTCCTACTAGGACTCAAAGTTTTGGCAATAAACATTATGATTTTGTTCTAGTAGATGATTACTCTAGATTTATATAAGTTTATTTTTTATCAAATAAGGATGATGCTTTTGAAGTGTTTGAGAAGTTTTATAGAAAAATTCGAATAGAAAAAAAGTACTACATCACTTCAATTTGGGGCGATCATGGAGGAGAATTTGACAACATAAAGTTTTAAGAATTCTGTGACAATAATGGTATAACTCACAACTTCTCTTGTCTAAGAACACCTCAGCAAAATGGAGTTATA